>JADRCC010066831.1:0-11168 GCA_019843855.1 Hylomyscus alleni
TGTGTGTGTGTGTGTGTGTGTTATTCCTTAATCAGATTTGGGGCAGGGAGTATGGCTCAGCAGTACAACACTTGACTAGTGCTGTTTGAGACCCTGAGTTAGATCCCAACACTGAAAAGTTAAAAGAAAATCAGCTTTATTTATAAAATTTATGTATAATACTCATTTCAACAGGACAATTTTGAGGTCGGCCAACTATATACAGTTACCACAACCACAATTAAGACAGAAAATATTCCCATGTGCCTCTTTACAGTCAATCCTCTGTTCCCTCTAGCAATAGTCCCCCAGGAATCCCTGCCTTCTGTGAGCTTTGTTTCTAGACTAGAATCTGCATATAGGCTTGCTTCTGGCTTCTTTCACTCAGCACAGTACTACAGAGATCATCCCAGTTGTGGCATTGGTTTTTCCTTTCAGATGTCTAGACAGTATCTACTAAATAATTTGTTCTTTCATTGATTGCTGCCCACATGGGCTGTTCTACTTTTTAAGAAAATATCAAACTATCAATGGATTCGTGTACCCTTGCCAGCAATACATGCACTCCTCCCAATGGCTCTGCCATTCTAGACACTGACATTCCAGTTGTTGGGCCAGTTACTGTGAAGTTTTACTTGTGCCTCTCTGGCAGCAGATAGGGTTCTAAACTCTTAAGCTAATTATCTTGATCAAATCTTCAGCTCAAATCTCCCACAGACAGTATCATAGTACAGTTCTCCAGCCCCTGTGGAGATTGGCTTTAGGACTTCTCAGATACCAAAGCATATAGATTTTTCAATCCCTTAGGTAAAATGGAGTTGCATTTGCTGCGGACATTTAACCAGCACACATCCTCCTGTGGATTTCAAAAGGAGTCTAGATTAACTACCATATCCAACACAATGTAAACAATATGCAAATAGTTGCAGTTTTGGAACACTAACAAGCCTGGTCCTATCAAATGGCATCCACAGTCCTGAGCACTTTTTCTGAGTTGTCCCAGCGCCACCACAGAATCGCTAAGCTAAGAGCACTGCAGTACCTGGCACGACTCCTGCTACTCTTGAGAAAATGGTTTGGGGGAAATCATTTGATATTTTAGGATTTGAAGTCTGCACTGTGAGGCACTTTTTAAAAAGATGTTTTACATACAATTTAACCCCCATAACTACATCTAAGAAACTGATATCCCTGGTTACTAAACTGAAATTTATTAAGATATAGATACATTTCAAATGTTGACTTCTGTGGTAATCCCTGGTGTTCCAAATCTTAGTCCATTCTGATGGCTAAAGCACAGATAGGTCTTAGAATGTCACTAGGAACTTCCCTTGTTGGCTGCTGATCCTGCTGTGATCATTCACTCACATAGGAATCTACGACATCTGAAGCCAATGGAGCAAACGAGCACATGCTGGTCCCCAGGGACTACAGATTAATGTTCAAGGCTAAGCACTGCTGGAGGCTTGGATCAAAATTCCAAACGACAGGATGCAGGCCCAGAGCAAACTAGACATTTGTTGGAGCAGTAATCAGAGGGGTCCTTCAGAACTAACAAGAAGCCAACAAGGGAAGTTCCTAGCGGCCTTTAACCATCATCTTATCCCAGGTAACTAATTCAGTAGAAGCAAGTGGAAATCACTCTGTGGATTAGCCCCTATCACTGGCCCTCAGCAGTAAACTGCCACAAAAGCCACCAAGAATGTTCTTTGGCGAAGGTCACTTTCAGCAAAAGAGTTGCCACTGACAATGGGCCAGAAGTGACACAATCCCCTGGTAGTTGCTAGGTCCACACAGCAGTCCTCATGGTCTGTCTTCTGTGTATTTTTGTCCTAGACACTTCTTGTTATTCTTTGCCAACCAAGGCTCTTGGGAGAACCAAATTATCACTTCACACACATTTAAGTTTAATGTTCCCTTTCCTGGAATGCTGTAAGGATGAAGTCAGACAAGAGAGACTCCTGCTGGAGTCATAAGATTCGAGGGAATAAGGAGAACTGTGCTCTAGGTGGAGGGTGATAGGTACAGACACTGCTCTGGCCTCTTCTGAGAGCGCTGTGGCTGCTCCCCTTCTTTAAAGGAGAAGTTTTATCAGCCCACTCTAGCCTTCCCAGAGTGCTAGGATTAAGGGCATGAGCTACCACACCCAGTTTCAGGGAGATTTTTTTTTTTTTTTAACAGAACAATGGACAATAAACCAACAAACTGGAAACTGCAATCCCCAGTACTTTGGCTTAGCTTACTAAACAACCCTGCTGTGTAGGTCTCATGTTCCTATTATACAGGAAAAGACTGCTTCATTCTGGGTCTCAGGAGCCTTCCTCCAGAGGCTGGGTAACTTATCGACTTAGGTAAACAACTGATGCACGGATAAATGTGTATTCAAGTACACCTACAAATTTAAAAAGTTTCAAAAGCTATCATTTTGACTAGCCAGTGCTAAAACACGCATGTGAAATAACATACTAAGATTACACTCTTGAAAATGAAATGTGATGTACAAGGCCAATCTTTCCTCCCACTAGCAAGACAGATCCATTGGCCTTCAAATGTAACCAAGACTGAACACTGTGTATTTAGCTGGGCACAACAATACACCCAGACAATCTGGCATTTTTGAGGCAAAGATTACAAGTCCCAGGCAAGGCTGAGTCACCCCAGAACACAAAACAGAACTGTCAGTGTACTGCTGTGTCTCATCAAGGGGTCCCCAAGACCCTTCCTCTGGTGGACTCCAGGCAACTGATGGGCTGGTCAGTGCTGGCCTTTCTCTGCAGCTACAGAGTTGAAAATGGACTATGATGGGAGACTCTCAGGGGCAGGCTGAGGAATTAAGAGTAAATCAGCTAAGACAGGCCTCTTTGTCACATGTGCACTAGGATATTGTAACCAGGACAAGAGGGTGTTGGCTGTTGGTATCAGAACAGATTTTGCACAACAGCTTGGACTCTCCCACTGGGGTCTGACTGAAGCCTTTAATTGCTGAGCAGGAGGCACTGCCTAGGACTTTGCTATCCAGCTTTCTTCACAACTGTCAACACAGCATTAGGACTGACTGTCATGTTCACCTACTCTGTGGCCTTGAACCCAGTTAGGTCTCTTATCTTTCCAGGGCTCCATGCCAACTGGCCAAGGACTCCGGGATCCACATGGAAAGAAGTCTTCCTCCTTCCAGAACTCAGAAGAATGAGGACAAGGCTAGCAAGAGACGACTAGCTTGGTGTACAAAGGGTAAATCTTGCTTATTAGATACAAGGCCAATTGGCTTCTGTATGCCCCTCTGTTGTGAAAACTGGAGACTACAGTTCCCGGGGAGGTGAACGCTGGGGAATGCTAGGGAATGCTGGGATAAGGAGGACTGTGGTCCTAGTGAAACCGCTTCCCATCCAAACAGCCCCATCTCAGCCTCCTTGTGCTCTACATCCCCACACTGGGAGAACAGTAGTGCTTCAGGGGCCAGTGTCCTTGGAGATCTGCATGCACAGTTCACTCAGTCAGTGTTTATTCAGTGCTCAGTGTGGACTGAGTCCAGGGGGGAGGTAGATGCAGCCAAGTATTAACTGTCAGAGATGAGAAGCCTGTCCTACAAGAGTGACTGTGCTAAAATCCACCCACCAAGGCACCAAACCCTGCTCAAAGCAAAAGAGACTACAAGACTTCCCCACACTAAGGAAAACACAGCTCATTCCACCCTCCTCTACATAGCAGCAACTAAAATTATCAGGATCCTTCACTGGAGTCCTGGGAGACTCACAGAAGATGGAGAGCTACTCACTGGGTGGAAGCTTAAATGGAAATATGGTATGGAGGTCACCCCAAGACCAGGAGGTCAGGAAATGGGTGTAGCCTGTCATGGTTTCTTCTGCTTGTCTTTGAAGAAGTCTGAAGGTTTCTAAAACTGTCTCTTCAAGACAAGGGTAAGTAGGGGACAGAGGTCCTAAGGAAATCAGGACCTTCAAGGAATTCCTCTGTTACGTTTTCTCCTCTTGAGCTACAACTCAAGCCCTGTATCAGGGCCTCAAATAAATCACACATGGCTCTCAGTGTAGAAACCAAACCCTGCTTTATAAGGCTGCCTGGCTGTCATTGGCTTCTCTACTGAGATATGAGGTGCCAGCCAGGCAGTAAGGTGACAGAGGGTGAACCTTCCTCACCTTCTCCCATCACCACCGCCCCTCCAGCCCTCCAGATGCCCATATCTACAATAGAACCACTTCAAAAATACTCTGATGAGGGGCAAAGTGGAGGCAGGGTAGAGGCTCAGGCTGGTCGGCAGGCTGGTTCCCTTGAGGTAGCTGAGTGCTCCTGTGCAGGACCAGTCATGGGCTCACAGCAGTCAGGAGGGAGTCAGCGATTGACTGGGAAGCAGAAGAAGCAGAAAGTCTGGAACTCTGCCCAGAGTACTTGAGGACAGGTAACCCCGGGGAAGAGCGCTTGGACTGTTTGCTGGTGTTCTCATTGCTCCTTGAGGACAAAGTCTTCCTGGATATGGGGGACAAGCCAGCTTGACTCTTCTTGGACTTGGGTGTTGACCTATCTTCAGAGGATAGCATGTTTCCCTCAGAGCCGCTCTTCTTTCTGAAGGGGAAAACATGGCTAAGACTAGTATTGCACAGAAGGATACTGTGGCTGTCTATGTGGCTGTAGATTCTGACACTCCTACCAACCTCCAGGGGGAGAGTTCCTCTCACTGTCATGATCTGGGGAAAGAGGAGAGAGATTCCCCAACTCCATAAGCCTTCTCTTGCTGAACTAGTACTCACCGTGACTTGCTGTGCTCTGATCTGGCGGAATTTGGTGTCCCATCACCCTTTGAGGCAGTCATGAGCGATGTTGGCAGAGACCACTATAACAAAGGAAGCAGTGAGTTTAAGGGGACAGACTGAGTTCAAGAAGGAATGCTCAGGGTCTTGGGACTCGTGCTCAGCTCTGCCACTCTCACCTGTGTTCACAGGGTTCTCACCTGCCCTACAACACATCATGGAGTCATGTGAGAGAACTCTTGGTTCTCTCCCCAGAAAAATCAGAAAGTTAAGGCTAGTCATCACTTTTTGATCCTTCAAAGATAGGCACCTAGGGCATGCTGTGAGTAACTTACAGCATGAAATTCGAGACAAAGAAGTGGGACCAGGATAGAGGAAAGAAGGGTACCCACAGGCCAACCATAATATACTCAGAGCTGAGAAAAAGTTGTGTTCCTGCATGGTATCACTTACCAGTGGAGCTGAGTCAGAGACAATCCCCGTGTGGAAGCCTTTGTAGCACCAATTCCGAAGCAGATCTACTCCTGGACAAGATGAGCAGAGGCTGGGACTTAACGGGGAACAATCAATTCCCCACCTCCTGTCCAGAGAAACCTATTTCTTGGCCTAATAGGATTTAGTCTACTAACTATGGCCTCCTGTGGGCCAGAAAGGCATATCACCTTTGAGTTTGTTTCCATGGTACTTCTGTTCCCACTGGGTGGTGAGAATGTTGAAATATCGTGGCTGCTCGAAAAACCGAAGATATCGAGAAGAGATTCGGGAAGGAAAAATTCTTTCAAATTGACCACGACGAGAAAACTCATCTTCCATCTCCACCAAAACCCGAACATCATCTGGTGTCAAGACATCCAGCACAGATGCATAGAAGTCCTGTGCCCCAAGGAATAGGGAGAAGGGCAATGTGACAGACAATGAAAGACACAGGCATTGAAACAAGCAACTGGGTAGGGAAGCAAGCTCTGGTGCTCTAAGTCTCCAGGACTCCCATGGGACTACAAACGACACCTGATGTGAGGTATACATGTTTCTAAATCCAATGAACTGAACTCTTAGAGGAAGATACTCTGGCTAGAGCCAAGGAATCACTTGGGCTGAGTGAGAGAGTGTGTTGAGTAAAGGCTAGCACCCAGCAGCCCAGACTTGGCAGTCCACGCCTATGCCTTTCTCATACTCAGACCCCATACCTGCTTTGAGAAGCTCAAGCCTCCTAGGTGTGCAATGGCTCTTGGGAAGAAGTTCAAAGGGTTGATGGTTTTCACAAGAGTGAGCCAGTAAAGCACAGCAATAAGGGCGTGGTGACAACCATCCAAAATTTTGCCAGAAAGATACACATGTCAACAAATCTCTCTGCTTCACACCATCCCACTCCTTGGTAAGAAACTCTGATCTAGACAGGAAAACTCATCTCCTTGGAGTCAATGATGCTTGACTGAAGGCTGCTGGTAACTAGAGGGAGGATAAATTTCCTACCTGGTCAGGAACTTTCTGGGTCAGGTAATAGGCTTTCTTCATCTTCTGTGCAGTGAAGTGCTCTGGAGTCATTTGACATTTGTCTCTAGGAGAGCTTGGCAGGCTAAGGCAGACGTAGACAAGAAACAAGAGAGGTCAGCAGCTTCCTGTGCTGTCAAAACTCAGAGGACCTAGTGCAAGACTCCTTCCTAAGCACAGATGAAGACACAAGGAGGTACTTGTCCCTTTACTAGATCACTCCACGGGTACTACATTCAAACAGCTGTTACACACGACTAAGTGCCCACAATGACCAGATGAGGCAAGGCGCACTGATTAGACAGAAGCTGGAGTGAGCCTGCTCAGGGGATGCTTCAGTTATCACTCTCTATAGACCAAGCTCTACTGCATGTAGGACCCTATGTAAGAGACTTTCCTCTCTGGTACTTCAGTTTCATTATCCACATCACTATGATCACTATCATTCATATATATATATATAATATATACATATTAACTTTTTGAGTGAAACATAGTGAAACTCTGGAACTCAGGATGGCTAGGAACTTACTAAGTAGTCCAAAACTAGTCTTGATTTCAGGTCAATCCTCCTGGTTCCTGATTTATGGGATTAGAGAGATGGGTCACTACATGGCTACAGTCACTGAGATATGAAAATGGCTAGAAGGGGGACTGGAGAGATGGCTCAGCGGTTAAGAGCACCAAGTGCTCTTCTGAAGGTCATGAGTTCAAATCCCAGCAACCACATAATGGCTCACAATCATCCATATTGAGATCTGATGCCCTCTTCTGGTGTGTCTGAAGAAAGCTACAGTGTACTTAGATATAATGATAAATCTTTAGGCCAGAGTGAGCAGAGCCGGAGCAAGCGGGGCCGACCAGAGTGAGCAACCTTCATTCCCAGCAACCAAATGATGGCTTACAACTATCAGTACAGCTACAGTGTACCCATACATAAAATAAATAAATAAATAAATAAATAAATCTTTTGGAAGGAAGGAAGGAAGGAAGGAAGGAAGGAAGGAAGGAAGGAAGGAAGGAAGGAAGGAAGGAAGGAAGGAGAAAGAAAATGGCTAGAAGGCCAGGGAGATGGCTCAGTAGGTAAGAGTGCTTACCACCGAGGCTGATGACCTGAGTTCAACTTGGGGGATATGTGTCTGGTCCCCAAAGAAATTCTTTTTCTCAAAGTTAGGCATTTAGACAGAAGGCTTGAAGAACATTACTACTTGCTAAAAAAGGCATCATTCCCTTACCTCTGGCAAAAGAGCTCTATTAACTCCTTCATTAACATGACTCTGGTGCTTATTCACTTGTCAGGTCAGTTCTAGCCTCTAGTCTAGTTGTGTTCACAAGGCCCACCCAGGCCCACAAACTCCCCACTCTCCATGGGACCACAGAACCTTTCCTCATCACTTCTCTCTGCTTCCCCAGGAGACAGCCATGGCACTTCAGAATAAACTTCTCCCTTTTCACCCATGGAGCAGCTTTTCTTTACTGAGCCCATTTTCATCTTTCTGGTGTCAGAACTCTGAGTGGCGTAGTGAGATCCCTTCCAAAAGCCTCACTGCTCCAAGCCAGCCTGCTGGTCTTACTCTCCTTCCTAAAGTGCAAATGGATCATTTGTTTCTGCTGGCTTTTGCCACCCACTATATTTGGCCTCATTTCAAATTCTAGAGTCTACCTCTCCTCATCTCTTGGTTTCCCCGTCTGCTAGAGTCTACTGTGTGGCCATATTAGTCTGCTGGGTAAGTGTCACCCTGGAGCATCCTGCTTTGTCTACTATTACTACAAAAGCTGCACTAGTGCACCAGAAAGCTCCCTTCACTCCCACTATGTCCCAGTCACAAGGACAACAAACACCTTTCCTCTGGTTTGGAACACTTCTTTTTGACAAGGTTCCCATTCTGTTGGGGACACCCCAGATGGAAACTCTCGTCACAACACTTTATCCACCTCAGCTCAGCTAGTTTTCTCTCACTCCCCCCAGGAACTGCAGCTCTTGCTACAGTCCCACCTATGCTATCTCTTGCTGCCTGCTCTGTCTCTTCTTTGAGATCTCCGAGGCCTCTCATTCCTCAGGCAGAGCCCAAGCCATCTGGGCTACTACATGTTCTCAGCTGGAACTTACAATGGAGATTCCCTCCTGTGGAACTTCGTTTTATGATCCTCTCTCTCCTCCTCAGACTACAAACTACTTGGAATCAATACAGATCAATGGTCAAAGACTGTATGCTCCATTTTCAAATTCTCTCATAAGGTAACAACTTCTGCCACCGCACAAATGATCCCCAATCTCTTATATCTGAACTTGGTCTGTCCTACACTTCCAAGACTCTTATCTCTAAGGTTTTTCTACTTCCCACTCCTAAAAAAAAAAAAAAAAAAATCACTGTCTTAAAAAAGAAAAAAGGCTTCTATAGTCAAAAAAAAATCTATACATGGATAATCTTAATTTACAACTTAATATATATGGGATTCAACTCTTGTTTAGAATATGTAACTTGTATTCAATTCTTGTTTAAAAGAAACAGATCTACTTTTTTTTTAAAAAAAAAAAGGTATTTTAAAAAGTAAGCACATGGTTGGCAGTCGCCTTCACTAAGGTCAAAGAATATACGTGTCATGTGACTTTGTCATCTTAAGATAACTATATGGTATAAACCAACTAAGGCAACACTTGTAGTGAGAATTTTGGTTTCTTTGAAAAAACACAGAAATATTATGGGAATGTTTTTGTTTTAACCCCAGGTGTGGGATGTGGGGCTGCTTCTAACCATCCACGGCAGCTGACTGATTGCCTCATGCTCTAGCAGGAGTGTGATTTTTGCCAGCTGTACACTGTTTCTGCAATTGTGTGTCATTTAGAATTCTGTGAACTTTTCAGAGGGTCTGTAAATGCTAGGGCCCTGCGAGGTGGGGTGGGATGTTAGTTGTCTGCTGAGACTTGGTTGTGGTTTGTTAAGTAGTCATGTTCAATGAAGAAACAACAGAAACAATTAGCAATGCCACCACAAACTCAACTCCTCTAATCAGCAGGAATCCATCTTTGGCATCATCCCTTTTCCCCACTATCCTTTTTCTCTATGTAACTTTAGGGGGTTAAAGGGTGGAAGAAAAGGGGTAGAGAAGGGCAGAAGAAAGAAGAACCCACAAACTAGCCAAAGTCCAGCTACAAACACCTACAAAACTTCTGAGTTCTACTGAGCCCTCGGCTTATTATTATATCTCCTTTTAGACCAAGGAAACAAAATCAGGCTTCCAAAATGATTTGGATTAGGATGGATTTTTGTAGATGACAAGTTTCTAAGGTTATAAAGGTTAGCAGAACCTAAGTTAGAAATATATATCTAATTATTTTATGTCTTTGCTAACTCTGTTCAACAAAGGGTATCTAAAAAATTTTAAGAAACAACATGGGTATGTCTGATAAACAAGCTTTATAAGTTGCTAAAGTCTACTCAGGTTCACAGTAATATGTCTAGCCTCTTTGTCTTTGCTAACTTTGTTAAACTTCAGCTACTTCTAAACTGAGTCATATAAGAAACTGATATTCTATAATAGTACACTATAAAAGACTAAGTAAACAGTTTAAGACTATTAAGTTGAATACTTAATAAATTATGCTCCTTAAACTTCTCAGAGATCTCCTGAAAACAGCATCTAAAATGTTTAATAAAGGTATCACATGATAGAAATGCCAGATCATAGCAGAAACCCTAATGTCTCCAGAAGAAGACAGATGGAGCAGGATTCCACATGCTCTGCAGTAACACTAACCACTGCCCCAACGAAGCCATCAAGACCACGGGAGCCTAGAACAGCCATCTAGGTAGTTGGTAAGTCTGTTATTTTAACTGGTACATAGGTCATTTGGATTAATACTTCTTGCTATTATTTATCCTTCTCAGATCTGATATTAACTGACTAACTGTAGCTTTAAGAGCAACAGGCATACCAGCTCCTCTCCCAAGGCCTCACTTTCCTAGAGCTACTAGGTCTCCAGCAGAAAGATAGTTTACCTTGCTCCTCAACTCTGAGAGGAGATAAACTCATTTTTGGGTCCCCAAGCTTTTACTATGACTCAAAGGAATAAGTCTACTGCTTTGTCTACAATGTAAATTCCAATACAAATTACAAATAGTGGTAGATAGTGCCAACATATCTAAAACCTATCTCTTTTTGGAAACTTAAAGAAAAAAAATTCTTGTTAAGATTCAGGGAGTCAACTTGGATCCACCTCTCTAGTCAACTGAAGAAAGCTGACTCCCTGTGGCAAGTGGTAATTTAGATAACTGAAGGACAGATATGTGTGTGTGTGTATGTGTGAGTGTGTGTGTATATCATAATATATATATTACTATAATAATTATATATAATATATATATGATACACACACACACACACACACACACACACACACACACACAGAAATACACAGTAGGTAAAAGTAGACCAGTCACCAAGCAAATCACTATTTTTTGTGTTTTGAGATAGAGTCTCACTCTGTATCAGGTGCACACTTCCAAGCGATGGGATCACAAGTGCAAAACAGCTTATCCTGCTGGGACCCAGAATTTGCATTCTACTCTCTCACTCTCTGGAGCTGAATGGTCCTGAATGATTCTCTGTTATAAGATCTTCAGTGTCCTTATCTGCAAACTACAATACTAATATGAGTCCTACAGAACTGACAGGATACACTGTATTTCCTTAAGTACCTCAGGTACTTACTAAATATTAGTTCCTTCTCCTCAAGAAAAGTTTTGCCAAGCAGTGGTGGCGCACACCTTTAATCCCAGCACTTGAAGCAGAGGCAGGTGGATTTCAGAGTTCGAGGCTAGCCTGATCTACAGAGTGAGTTCCAGGACAGCCAGGGCTGCACTGAGAAACCTTGTCTCGAAAAAACAACCAAAAAAGAAAATAAAAAAAAAAAAGAAAAAAAAAGTTTCAAAG
>JADRCC010066849.1:0-13481 GCA_019843855.1 Hylomyscus alleni
GAGAGAGAGAGAGAGAGAGAGAGAGAGAGAGAGAGAGAGAGATGGATTTGCTTCTCTCAAAATCTTGACACTGATGGGATATAAGGAAATAGTATCAGTTATAATAATTCTCTGGTGGAAAGCTTTAAAATAGGTTGATATAAGGGCTCTGCTTCTCAGTGGCGGCTCAAAAGGGAAAGTATTGTTCCACATGTTTTTCCCCAAATATCTGATTCACAAATTCTCTCTATTGGTGTTTTTACTGGAGCAGCAGCATATTTAGTATACGCATTGGATTATTGAAGAATAACAAAGCAATACTGTCCTCATGAAGGACTATTATTGTCACATTAGTAGTGTTCTATGAAGAAAGCTAATCCTGGTAATACTAATGATTGCAATTCACTCTTTCATGATATTCATATTTTATAAAGGGAATGAGGAATATCAGTGAAAAATTTAATATTCGGATACTACCTGCATTGTTTATTTTTATTTTGTATTAACATGAAGAACTGTTTTAGTAAAATAATATAGTTATGTTGTATTTTTAAAGTATTTTGTTTTCAAATGTTGTAGACTATTATTTGTTTTATGCAATATTTATTACATAAAATTAATATGATTATGAAAATACAATTAAAATGTGTGTTCCAGAAAATCTCTAAAATTACAATGCATTATCAGACCTAAGAATGTTATAATAGTACTCAATATGTATTGAAATTCCTTAAAATAATTCAGATTTTCTAAACTTTCTATATTATCAGGAAAAAATATATACTTACACAAAGTATACTTTTCCCAATTTTAATACTAAGAACTTTATCTAAATTTAAATAATTGTGACTTTTAAACATATTTTTTTAATTCTATGAGATGTTCATTCATATGTATTCAATTCTCAACTGTTCTAAATCCTTACAGATGCATCATTTTTTCCCAACTTCACAGCTTCTTGTTTTTTTTGTTTTTTGTTTTTTCCCTCCCATTCCAGTTTGTGAGGCTTTCAAAAGGAGAATGTGGGATGATGCACTGTCATTGAGTATCTACCAGAGATATCTCTGAGAAAAAGTAATTATCATTCCACAGATGCCATCACTGTCAGAAACTTGTCATCTAAGATTAGGGGCTCCTGAATTCACCATCTCTCCAAGACAGAAAAATAATTGACTAGATTTCTTGGGGGTTTTATTAAGGAAGCCACAAATGTTGTGAGTTCATTAATACATACATCATGTCATTTCCAGAACTCACTATTTCAGCCTTGTCCTCTCTTATATCTGAGTCTTACAATATTTCTCCTTTTTAAATTACTTTTTTACAGTCCAGTCTTACCCTACTCCAGATGTCCTTCCACAGTTCCTCATCCAACTCTTTATGCCCTCCTGTCCACAAGAAATTGTCCTTATACCCCCCTTCCCCACTGAGGCCTCACCACTCTCTGGGGCCTCTTCTCCCACTGAGACCAGACCAGGCAGTCCTCTGCTATGTATGTGTTCAGGCCTCTGATCAACTCCTGTATGCTGCCTGGTTGGTGGTCCAGTGTCTGAGATATCTTGGAGTCAAGGTTAGTTGAGACTGTAGTTCACCCTCCTCCTCAGCTTTTTCCAGCCTTTCACTAATTCAAACAGGGGTCCCCGAATTCAATCATTGGTTGGGTATAAATATCGGCTTCTGTCGTCTCTCTTCTGTCTGTTTGTTGGGCCATGCTTGGCTCATGTTTAAGTCTTGGAGCCTCCCTTTGAGATGGATTCCAAGTTAGGCTAGTTATTGGACCTCTTTTCCCTTAGTCTCTTCTCCATTTTTGTCCTTGTACTTCTTTTGGACAGGAATAATTCTGGGTCAAAGTTCTTGACTGTGAGATGGCAAAACCATCTCTACACTTGATGTCCTGTATTTCTACTGGAGGTAGACCCTACAAGTTCCCTCTCACCAATGTTGGATACTTCAAGTAAGGTCCTTCTCTTTGAGTCCTAAGAGTCTCTCAATTCCCAGGTCTCTGGTACATTCTAGAAGGTTCTGCCATACTTGCCCCCCTTCCTTGAGTTTGCTTATATCCATTCTATTTTCTGGTCCTCAGGGCTTCTCTTTGTTCCCAATCCCACAAACCCAATACCTGATCATGTTTCTATTTCCCCTCCCCCTCTTATCTCCCATCCAGGTCCCTCCCTCAGCCTCCAATGATTGCTTTCTGCTGCCTCCTAAGTGGGACTGAAGCATCCTCACTTGAGCCTTTCTGCTGGCTAACCTTCTTGAATTCAATGGATTGTGTCATAGGCATTTTGTACTTCTTTATTTTTTGACTATTATCCACTTATTAAAAAGTACATACCATACATGCCCTTTTGGTTCTGAGTTACCTCACATAGGATGACATTTTTCTAATTCTGTCCATTTGCCTGCAAAACTCATGTTGTCCTCATTCTTATTAGCTGAATAGTATTCCATTGTGTCAATGAACTAAATTTTCTACATCCATTCTTCCATTGTGGACATCTGTGTTGTTTCCAGCTTCTCATTATCCAAGATGATAGCTAGTTCTCTGGGCAGATTTATTTCCTATTTTCTGAGGAACCTCTAAATTGATTTCCAGAGTGATTGTAACAAATCTGAATCCCACAAGCAATGGAGGAGTGTTCCTCTTTCTCAACATCTTCATCATCATGTGCTGTCACCTGAGTTTTTGAATAGTCTAAGGTGAAGCCTCAGGGTTGTTTTATTTCCATTTCCCTAATAACTAAGGATTTTTAACATCACTTTACATGCTGCTCAGCCATTCAAGTTTCCCATGTAGTGAATTCTATTTATCTCTTTACCATATTCTTTGATTGTGATGTTTGGTTTTTTGGAGGTTAGCTTCTTTAGTTATTTATTTATTTTGGATATTAACTCTCTATCAGATGTAGGTTTAGTGAATATTTTTTCCCATTCTGTAGGTTGCTCATTTTTCCTATTGACTATGTCCTTTGCCTTACAGAAGCTTTTCAGTTTAATAGGGTCCCGTTTCTCAAATTCATGATTTTAGAGCCCAATCCATCAGAGTTCTGTTTTGTAAATTTCCCCCTGTGCCAATGAGTACAAGACTCTTTCCCACTTTATTTTCTATTAGATTCAATGTATCTGGTTTTGTGTTTAGGACCTTGATCTACTTGGACTTGAGCTTTGTACCATGGGACAAATATGAATCTATTTTCATTTTGCTAAATACCGACTATCAGTTAGACCAGCACCATTTACTGAAGATGCTTTCTTATTTCCATTATACATATTTGGCTTCTTTGTCAAAAATCAAGTGGCCATAAGTGTGTGGGTTTTTTTTTTCTGTAACTTCAATTCTATTCCATTGATTAACCTATCTGTCTCTGGGCCAATACCATGCAGTTTTAATCACTGTTGCTCTGTAGTATAACTTAAGGTCAGAGATGGGGTGATTCCTCCAGAAGTCCTTTTCTTGTTAAGAATTGTTTTTGCTGGGTTTTTTTGTTTTGTTTTATTTTTCCATATGTAAGTTGATCTTTGCTCTTTCCATGTGTGTGAAGAATTGTGCTGGTATTTTGAAAGGGGACGTGTTGTATCTGTGAATTGCTTTTGGAAGGATGACCATTTTTATTATGTTAATCCTACCAATCAATGAGCATGGGAGATATATCCATTTTCTGAGGTCTTCTTCAATTTCTTTCTTCAGAAATTTAAAGTTCCGGTCATATAGATCTTTTACTTGTGAGGTTAGAGTTACTCCATGATATTTTATATTGTTTGTGACTAATATGGAGGGTATTGATTCCCGATTTTCTTTCTCAGTCCATTTATCATTTGTATAAAAGGAGGCTACTGATTTGCTTGAGTTAATTTTAGATTCAACCACTTTGGTGAACTGTTTATCAGCAGTTGAAGTTCTCTGTTAGAATTATTGGAGTCATTTATGTATGCTATTATGTCATCTGAAAAGAGTGTCCCCTTGATCCTCTCTCTCTCTCTCTGTCTCTCTCTATTGCTCCAGCTAGAACTTTGAGTAATCTACTGAATATATAGGTAGAAAGTTGGCAATCTTGTCTTGTCCCTGATTTTATTAGGATTCCTTCAAGTTTATTTCCACTTAATTTGATGTTGTCCGTTGGTCTATTGTGTATTGCTTTTATTTTATTTAGGTATGATCCTTGAGTTTCTTTTCTCTCGAATACTTTTAACATGAAGGGTTATTGTATTTTTTCAAGTGATTTTTCATCATATAATGAGATGATCACATGATTTTAATGTGTTTATTTAGTGGATTAGTAGTATGTAGTATCTGTCTAGAAAATCATGTGTTTCATCTAGATTTTCCAGTTTTGTAGAATATGGGGTTTGTAGCATGATGTGATGATTTTTTTTAATTCCTTACTTTCTGTTGTTATGCCTCCTCTTTAATTTCTGATTTTGTTAATTTGGATACTGTCTCTGTGCCCTTTAGTTAGTTTGACTAGGGGTTTATATATCTTGTCGATTTTTTCACAAAACCATCTTTTGATTTTGATGATTCTTTGTATCATTCTCTTTGTTTCTATTTGGTTGATTTCAGCCCTGAGTTTGATTATTTCCTGCCTTCTACACCTCTAGGGTTTCTTTGGATCTTTTGTTCTAGGGCTTTCAGGTGTGCTGTTAAGTTACTAGTGTGCGATCTCTCTAATTTCTTTATGAGGGGACTTTTTGCTATGAATTTTACTCTTAGCACTGGTTTCATTGTGTCCCATAATGTTGGTTATGCTGTTTCATCATTTTCAATGAAATCCAGGAAGTCTTTAATTTCTTTCCTTGTTTCTTCCCTGACTCAATTATCATTGAGTAGAGAATTGTTCAATTTCCATGTATATGTGGATTTTCTGTTAGGTTTTGTTGTTATTAAAGTCTGTAGGATACATAGGATTATTTCAATCTTCTTGAATCTGTTGAAGCTTGTTTTGTAACCAATTATATGGTCAGTTTTGGAAAGGTACCCTGAGGTGCTGAGAAGAAAAAAAATTATTTTGTTTTAGGGTGGAATTTCCTGTATATATCTGTTAAAACCATTTGGTTCATAGCCTCTTTTAGTTTCAGTGTGCCTCTTTTTAATTTCTGTTTCAATGACCTGTCCATTGGTGAGAGTGGTATGTTGAAGTCTCTCACTATTATTGTGTGGGATTCAATGTGTGTTTTTATCTTTAGTAAATTTTATTTTATGCCATTGCATGGGACACAGATATTCAGAATTGAGACTTCATCTTCATGGATTTTTCCTTTGATGAGTATGAAGTGTTCTTCCCCATCTTACTTGATAACTTTTGTTTGAAAGCCATTCTAGATATTAGAATGGCAACTCTAACTTGTTTCTTGGTACCAGTTGCTTGAAAGACTTTTTTCCAGCCTTTTACTCTGAGGGAATGTCTGTATTTGTCATTGAAGTGTGTTTCTTTGTATGCAGCAGAATGCTGTATCTTGCTTATGTATCCATTATTTTAGCTCATGTCTTTTTACTGGGGAGTTGAGTTTGTTATATTGAGTGATATTAAATACAGATGATTATTAGTTCCTATTATATTCGTTGTTGTAAATGGCATTATGTGTATGTGATTTTCTCCAACAGCCAATCGAAAGTGGACAGGTCCATCTTCCACTGACAAGTAACTATGAAAGTGCTCTGTAGAACTGCTTGCTTACAGCGTGATCTTCTGAAGGCATTTTCTCAATTGAGGTTCCCTTCTTTCATATGATTATAGCTTGTATCAATTTGATATAAGTCAGGACATGAAATTTTGTTAAGTATGAAAAGAGCATATGATACTTATTTTACTGTGCTACACTTAGCTTGATTTAGGAAGTTAAATTTTAGACATGTATACATATACAAAATTAAGTCAAAAATATTTTTTTCTTTATGTGCTTCAGGTGTGCATGTTTTAATGCACTAATAAATTAAACAATAATGGCCATGTATACACACATTTCAACTACATGTGAACAGAGACATACACACATACACACAGATCCATACACATTATAACATTTAAAAATATGTAATGAACACATCCACTCTTGAAACTGGTTGAATGGCAAATACGAAGATTTTTGGAAAACATGGGTAACATAAATCTGAGAAGACTCTTTGGGATACTATAGAGATTTAGAATTTATTTAGAAAATAGAGCTACAGATTATTCTGTTATTATTAGTCCAGAAGAAATTCATGATTAAGAAGTAGAAAAATAGAGGCAGGTGGATTTTTGAGTTCGAGGCCAGCCTGGTTTACAGAGTGAGTTCCAGGATAGTCAAGGGCTACACAGAGAAACCCTGTCTCAGAAAAAAAACAAACAAACAAAAAAAACAAACAAAAAAAAGAAGTAGAAAAATATACTACTTCTTCCATGCACACTAGAGGTTGAAATATTGAAGAGCAGAGAAAGACGTCAGAGAAATTTCTAGGAAAGTTAACAATACCTTGACATAAAGTAAATCTTAACAACATTAGGAGTGCATAAATCTATATAGTACTGGTCTTAAATTGATAATGTACATATAGCACGTATTTTCTTTTCTCTTGGAATTTTTATTTTAGTATACATGGAAACATCACAAAATATCAACAATAACATCTCACTATGCAAAGAATATCTTAATTTTCTCTATATTCTAGTTGTATATTTGGTTATATTACTCATATTATTATTATGTTATTCAACTAGAATGTGAGAAAATAATTTATTTTCTCCCATTTATATTTCAGCAACAATTTTTAAATAGTGCTTAAATACTTAGCTTCTTTCCTTTCTAATAATAATTCACATAAATATTCTCTGTTTTCTTACATTTAAATGCTCAAAAGTAAACCAATATAAGGAGTATATTGAACAAAAATGTGACTTGGCATTAATGTGTCTGATAAAAGAAAGACAGACAGCAGGTAGCTCTCAAAACAAAGACGTATTTAATGAACCCATTTATCTCCTGTCATTGTAATGAGGTATCTTTTGGTGACAAAAGAACTGTCTTCTATAATTAACAGCTTAGGGATATGTTAGGAGTTGACAAATGGTATTAGGTCCTTCCAAATACCACTTAATCATTTTATATGGCTGCTTAATGGAATTGTTTCACTCTAAGCTTATTAATTTCTTAATATTTTCAACTGAATAGAAAAAAGAACTGATGAATATATTGTCTGTTATGTGAGCAAATTGTTACACTCAGCTATAGAGACTAATGTATTGTTATTCAAGCAGTTATCCACATGTTCTTACTTGGTACTTCAGGGTTAAGTAAATTACAAAATGAATAATTAAGTAATGGAAAATATTAGGATAATAGATGAAACAAAAATAATAATTAATAATAATTGATATTATTACAATTAATTATTAACAATTAATAATAATTGATATTAATCAAGGAATTTCAGTGGTAGGCAACTATAAGTTTTAGTATTTTAATCATTGTAATAACAAATAAAGTAACATGTCCCACATCTTAAATTTATACCTACAAGTTTTCTTGAAAATCTTGAACTAAATTAAACATAGGTTCTATAATACTTGTTACAAAATGTACCTATTTTAATACTTTAGTTGGGGATAAAAACTGCATAATATGAATTTTTTAGCATTAGCTGCATACAGATGTTTGTTTCCTTGATGAATTCTTAACAAATACCTACTTTACATGTATTTCATCTTCTTTTTTTCATGCTTACTTTTCTTTTTTTTATTAGATATTTTCTTTATTTACATTTCAAATGATATCTCCTTTCCTGGTTTCCCCTTGGGGGGGAAAAAAAAAACCTGTTCACCACAAACCCCCTTCCCATCCTCACCAACCTACCCTCTCCTGCTTACTGACCCTGGCATTTCCCTACATTGGGGCACAAATCTTTCACAGGACCATTCTCCACCCTTTTGATGACCGACTAGGCCATCATCCTCTGCTACATGTGCAGCTGGAGCCATGAGTTTGATTGATTCTTTGTATAGTTCCTTTTGTTTCTGTTTGTTGATTTCAGCCCTGAGTTTGATTATTTCCTGCCTTCCACTCCTCTTGAGTGAATTTGCTTATTTTTGTTCTAGGACTTTCAGATGTGCCGTCAATTTGCTGGTGTATGTTCTCTCTAGTTTCTTTTTGGAGGCACTCAGAGCTATGGGTTTTCCTCATAGGACTTCTTTCATTGTGTTCCATAATTTGGGGTATGTTGTGGCTTCATTTTCATTAAACTCTAGAAAGTCTTTAATTTCTTTCTTTATATTTAGCTTGACCAAGTTATCATTGAGTAGAGTGTTTTTAAGTTTCCAGGTGTATGTGGGCTTTCTATTTTATGTTGTTATTGAGGAGCAACGTTAGTGCATTGTTAACTGATTGTATGCAAAGAATTATTTCAATCTTCTTGTATCTGTTGAGGCCTGTTTTGTGACCAATTAAATGGTCAGTTTTGGAGAAGGTATCATGAGTTGCTGAGAAGAAGGTATATCCTTTTGTTTTAGGATAAAATATTCTATAGATATCTGTTAAAGCCATTTTTTTTCATAATTTCTGTTAGTCTCAATCTGTCCTTCTTTAGTTTGCTTCCATGATCTGTCTATTGCAGAGTGAGGTGTTGCAGTCTCCCACTATTATTGTGTGCTGCGCAATGTATGCTTTGAATTTTAGTAAGGTTTCTTTTATGAATGTAGATTCCCTTGCATTTGGAGCATAGAGGTACAGAATTGAGAGTTCATCTTGGTAGATTTTACCTTTGATGAGTATGAAGTGACCCTCCTTATCTTTTTTGATCACTTTAGGTTGAAAGTCAATTTCATTCAATATTAGAATGGCTACTCCAGCTTGTTTCTTGGGACCATTTGCTTGGAAAATTGTTTTCCAGACTTTTATTCTGAGGTAGTGTCTGTCTTTGTCACTGAGGTGGGTTTCCTGTATGCAAAAAAAATGGTGGGTATTGTTTACGTACACAGTCTGATAGTCTATGTCTTTTATTGGGGAATTGAGTCCATTGATATTAACAGATATTAACAAAAAGTAATTGTTGCTTCCTGTTATTTTTGTTCTTAGATTTGGAATTCTGTTCATGTGGCTGTCTTCTTTTAGTTGTGTTGAAAGATTACTTTCTTGCTTTTTCTTGGATGTAGTTTCCCTCCTTCTGTTGGAGTTTTCCATTTATTATCCTTTGAAGGGCTGGATTTGTGGAAAGATACTGTGTGAATTTGGTTTTGTCATGGAATACCTTGGTTTCTCCATCTATGATAATTGAGAGTTTTGCTGGGTATAGTAGCCTGAGCTGGCATTTGTGTTCTCTTAAGGTCTGTATGATATCAGTCCAGGATCTTCTGACTTTCATAGTTTCTGGTGAGAAGTCTGCTATAATTCTGATAGTTCTGCCTTTATATGTTACTTGACATTTTTCCTCACTGCTTTTAATATTCTTTCTTTGTCTTGTGCATTTGGTGTTTTGATTATTATGTGATGGGAGAAATTTCCTTTGTGGTCCAGTCTATTTGGATTTCTGTAGGCTTCTTATATGTTCATGGACATCTCTTTTTTTAGGTTTTGGAAGTTTTCTTCTATAGTATTGTTGAAGATATTTACTGGCCCCTTAAGTTGTCTAATTTCTCTGCCTACAACTTCAAGTGTTATATTGAATAGATATGGCGAGACTGAGTAACCATGTCTAGTTTCTGATTTTAGTGAGATTGCTTCAAGTTTCTCTACAATTAGTTTGATGCTGCCTCCTGATTTGCTGTATATTGTTTTCAAAGTACTCTCCTTGAATTCCTGATCTTTCCAAGACTTTTACTATGAAGGGGTGTGGAATTTTGTCAAATGCATTTTTGTCATCTAATGAGATGATCACATGTTTTGTTTTGTTTTGTTTTTTACTTTGAGTTTGTTTATATAGTAGATACTTTGATAGATTTCCATAACCAACCCTCCATCCCTGATATGATGAATGCTCTGTTTGATGTGTTCTTGTATTCAGTTTGTGAGAATTTTATATAGTATTTTTGCATAGATATTCATAAATGAAGTTGTTCTGAAGTTGTCTTCCATTGTTGGGTCTTTGTATCATTGAGGTATTAATATAACTTTGCCTTCATAAAATGAATTAAGTAGTGTTCCTTCTGTTTCTTTATTATGGAATAGTTTGAAGAGTATTGGTATTCGGTCTTCTTTGAAGGTTTGGTAGAATTCTGTACTAAAACTGTATGGTTCAGGGGAATTTGGGGGGTTGGAGAATTTTAATGACTGCCTCTATTTCTTTAGGGATTATGGGAGTGTTTAAATAGTTTATCTAATCCTGATTTAACTGTGTTCCCTGGTATCTGTCTAGAAAATTATCCATTTCATCCAGATTTTCTATTTTTATTGAGTATAAACTTTTGTGGTAGGATCTGATGATTTCTTGAATTTACTCGATTTCTTTTGTTATGTCTCCCTTTTCATTTCTGATTTTGTTAATGTAGATACCGTCTCTGTGCCTCTAGTCAGTTTGGCTAAGTGTTTATCTATCTTGTTGATTTTCTCAAAGAACCATCTTCTGGTTTTGTTGATTCTTTATCCAGTTCTTTTTTGTTTTCTGTTGATTATGTTCTTGTGTTTGCGTCTTGCATGTAACTATCTGTAGTGTTAGCTGATCTTGCTGTCCCTGATTATATCTAGTCCGTCCTGTGAGCCTGTGAGCCTGTGATCTTAGCTTTATTTGCATTCCTGGGAGACTAGCTCTCTCTATTCAGGATTTGGGGAGTGGAGAACTGTGGCACAACATTAAGTCTGAGGGGCAGATGGAAACAAGAGAGATCATGTCTCTGTTTACTCCATGTTTCCTATGTCTACTGGAATCAGGGCAGGTTCCAATTGGGTCAGATATTGGAGCAGTAGTGGTGGTCTCACCTATGATCTTAAGTATGCAGCACTGCTGGAAACCAGCTCCCTCTGGGTGGGATTTTAATGAGGAGTACTGTGCCACAGGGTCAACTCTGGTGTGCAGATGGAAACTGGAAGGAACATACTTTTTAAATATAAATGAAAGTATAACTTGAAATAATAACCTTAGGTGATTCAAGTCCAATGACATAAAAACAAATATCGTATTTCTCTGATTAGTGTTTCTAACATTCATGTAATTGTCTAAAATTTATACTTAAAATAATATAGTACATTTATGAAAATAAAGGTAAAAGTATACAGAAAAAAATTAAAGAGTGGTAGGATAGGCTAGAAATAATGTACAAAAACTAAGAAGAAATGTTATTTTTTAAAAAATTTCTTAGCCGGGCATGGTGGCTCACACCTTTAATCCCAGCACTTGGGAGGCAGAAGCAGGCAGATTTCAGAGTTCGAGGCCAGCCTGGTCTACAGAGTGAGCTCCAGGATAGCCAGGGCTACACACACAAACCCTGTCTCAAAAAACCAAAAAAAAAAAAAAAAAAAAAATTCTTAAGATAATCCAATATACTAAAACAAATAGATGAACAAATGACTTAATAAAAAATAAATAGGCAAAACCCAGAAATCAGGTTGATATATGACATTTTAGAGCTTACTTTTGTCAGAAGACACTAGGGTAAATCACACATAATACATCTATAAACTAATGCTACTCTATATTTAAAATAATTTTCTATTTAATTTATTTTACATAAATATCTTTACTCACAAACAATAAATATTCTTTCTTGGATTCATCTTACACAGAATTAGTGGAGACAGTTCTGATAACATTAGTGCCATTTCTGAAAGAATAAAATATTTACATGCAGATGAAAGAAAAGTTACTGTTTTAAGAAAAAAATGCTACTACTAATTTTTATGTATTGGGCTGTAGTCACAAAGAGTTAAGAAACATGAAGAATTTTGTGTGGATGGCTGGAAAAAGTAGAGTATGCCTATAAGTAGTATATAGTTATTTTTTTAATGTTCAATATTTATACCTAAAATCCTGAGTTGCTTAAAAATTCAATGTGAAAATATTCTAATTGCATTCTTTACTAATCATGATAGGGGGCCAAAATAATAATATGAGCAAGATAATACATTTATATATACACCAAAATAGTGATGAGAATGACTCCAGTAGCTTTCAAACTACAACAGCATTTAATATGTAATTAAATAAAAGCACATTTATAGAAATCTGAGATCCTCATATATCTTATGAGTAGATCAGAATCTCCCACCAAATTTACATTGTAACCCTAAATTCTAGTAATAGTAGATTTATCTGAATTGGAGTCATGGACAATAAGGGAGTGTTTAAATTTGAAATTTACATTTATAGTAGACTGTCATCTTATTTTATTAATCATTACATGAAAAGAGAAATTTATATATGAAGGAGATAGCAAGATCACATTTGCATCAAAAGATCCTCTCCATGAGAGGGTGTTGATTGCAAAATATGACAGAAGCTTCAGAGTAAACCAAATTTACTGGCCTTCCATTTGTTTTCCAATTTACATAAGTATCAGAAAATAGATTTCTACCACTTATCTCACCCAGCTTGGGGTATTGTGTTATGGAGTCCTTAAGAAGACAATACACACATATTCATACTCTGATCTTGAGATCACCTCTGAGTACTCATTACAATTAATGTTCACATTATTCTACTTCTCATGATTAGTTATATATCTGTTGGTTTTTTGTTTTGTTTTGTTTTTGTTATTTTAATCTCTGAAAGTCACCATGGATCCAGGGTAGTTGACATGGTCCGTCTTCCTGTGGAGTTGCTGTCCCCTTAGGGTCCTTAATCTTCCCCCAACTCTTCCAGAAGAGTCCCTGGGTTCTGTCCAATAACTGCTGATTTTTTAAACACAAGTTTTCTTTAGTACAATATATTTGGATTTTCCACACTACATCAATTATTATTTAGACAGCAATATAAAATAAATAATATCATTATTTATTCACTATGAAAACAAACCAAGACCACGTCTGATTAGTGTTAAATATCTGTACACTTATTTAGTGTGCATATGTGTCTCTCTGTGTGTCACAAAGAACATATGTCAATGAAAACCTCATATTTGATTCAGAAATCAAACTCAGGTCATCAGACATGGCAACAAGAGCTTTTAACTGCTAAGCCAGCCTGACCTGTACTTTAATACCATTTACACTAGTAATATTAGAAAACTGTCTTGGAAGTACATATTTCCTTCTTTGATACAAAGAGAGATGACTAAAAATTACAAGAAAATATAATTTACCAAGTAAATACAAATATAAATGTTAACCTATAGTTTCAATGCTAAACTTTAATCACTTAGGCAATAACATTCATTGGAGAAAAAATAAAGATTCAGGCTTTTTGTAAACAACTAAGAGAAAATAAATACACATTAGTCACTGTATCTTGCCTCCCCAACAAAATATCAAAGACAATTGTTTAGATTGAATGAAAGGCTGTGCAAAGCCAAAGCTAACAAGGACACACATACACACACAGGCACAGGCACATGCACACATGCACACACACACACACACACACACACACACACACACACACA
>JADRCC010066854.1:0-12980 GCA_019843855.1 Hylomyscus alleni
AAAAAAAAAAAAAAAAAAAAAAAAAAAAAAAAAAAATAAAGAAAATGACTAAGGGAAAGCAGTTTCAAAATCAAACAGGACAATATTTAGAAGAAAAACATGGGGAGAGAATTGTTTTTTCCAACAGTTACACAAATACATTTGTCCAGAATATAGTATTGCATTTTACATATTGCTTTTTAATTTTTATTTATTTTTTCTTTTTTTTCTCTTTTTTTTTCGAGACAGGGTTTCTCTGTGTAGCCCTGGCCGTTCTGGAACTCACTCTGTAGACCAGGCTGGCCTCGAACTCAGAAATCCACCTGCCTCTGCCTCCCAAGTGCTGGGATTAAAGGCGTGCGCCACCACTGCCCGACTTTTATTTATATTTTGAGATTCTTACACATTATATTTTGCTTATATTCTTGCCCTTCCTATAGCTCCTCCCAGATATCCCTCATGTCCCTAACCATGGGACATCTTGTTCTTTGTCTCCTGTTCTCAAAAAAATAAAATAAAATAAAATAAAAGTAAAGTAAAATAAAATAAAACTCAGAACTTGAAGCCTAGTTTGTGTTAGACCACTTTTCCAGAGCATGGGGCCCATTTCAAACGTAAAGAAAAATTAAAAAAAAAAGAATATTTCCAAAGCCTAAGGTCATTAGTATCATTTTAATATGCTTATTTTACTCTTAAATATTAATCACATGACTGCTATATCTTGTACCTAAATTCTACTTATAATTTCTCATATTTCTCTCCATTTTATTTGAAACAAATGTGCTACACTAATATATCAAATGACAAGCTATCAGATCACAATCTACTCCTACCTTAAAATTATTAGGTATTTGAAAAATCCAAGTGTGTCCTCCATCTGACCATTTAATAATGCCTGTTATCTTAATTTGTTTCCCTTAAAAGTTTCGCAATAGCTTCAACAAAAAGGAAAGTGCATGTTCTTGCCACTGAGGCAGAAAGGGCTCTAATCAGAGTTTCCCGCCAGAACAGGGTCACCTCAGCTGAAATTTTCCATAAACAAGTAAGTGCTGAGACAGCAGATTAGCTTCCTTTGTGCTTCTTTCTCCTATTAAAATCAGTTTGAGATAAATTGCAAAATAAATAAATGTCAAGTAACAATTCCCATGACTAGCATTGGAATTGAAGTTAATGATTATTATGAAGACAAAGTTGTGATAGACCTCTGACTGGAATGCTACAAGCAAACAGTCTGGAATGATTTTAGCTCAGAACCATCTTAACAAATGAGTACATTTCTTCAATGACGGGAGCAACCGACTCTTCTATCTAATTATGGATGAAATAAAGGACTACGG
Organism: Hylomyscus alleni; assembly: GCA_019843855.1. NCBI lineage: Eukaryota > Metazoa > Chordata > Mammalia > Rodentia > Muridae > Hylomyscus > Hylomyscus alleni. The sequence goes on from JADRCC010066854.1 coordinate 1,317, forward strand.
ATTCATGTTTCCAAAGATTAAACCATTATTTTTGTTAACTTTCTTCACTACTTAGTGAATAAGCCTGAAAAGTATTTTCACGAATCTACATTTTAGGTTTCTATATAACAATTTCCTAAAAATAAAATGGAAATTTGTTGGAAATAGTTGAAATCATCGAATGTTTAGGTAAGCATAGAAACTTTAACTCTTTCTATTCTCAGTTGATTACAAGTGCTTCTCTGGATAAAGATGTAAATTATCTATGACTTTTTCTATAAAAAATTAAGGGAAAATCACTAAAATAATGTATTTAGTGGAGTCCAATGGCCAGAGGATTATGTTTGACTAGTCATGCCTAGCTCATTTTAAAAGCCTCTTGCTTTGATTCTTCTCCACCACCTTACGAGCAGCATTCATAAGCCTAAGAGTAAGAACAATACTGAGCTTTAAACTTTTCCAAAAGACTGTGGGGAAAAAAATATGTTGACCCATGCCAGGGAATACACTTGAAATATTCTGAATTTTATATTATACTCATACCTTCCTTAAGTATATACTCATCATCATTAAATACATTTCCTGGTTGACTTAACTTTATAGATACTTTACCCACTTATTTTGAAGGCGCTGTCAAATGGGTCGTTAAAAGTTAGTATTAATCTTAAAAAGCTGTCTTGCTCATTCTTTCTCTCAGCCATATTCAAGAACATTTTCTTTTATTTATTTATTTATTTTTTTCTTATTCACATTTACATTCACCTCTCCTGGTTACTCCTCACACAGTCCTTGTCCCATCTCTTTTCCCTTCTCCTCTGAGCAGATGGGGGTTCTGCCCTAACCCCTCTGGTGTAACTCTCCCTCCTCCTTCAGCCTGGGCACTTCAATTCTCTGTGAGGCTATTAACTCTCCCACTGAGGCCAGCCAAAGCCGCCCAACTAAAAGAACATATCCCACCCAGGTACAGGCAACACCTTTTGGGATAGGCCCTGCAAGAACATTTTCTTTTTCCCTTTTCTTTCTTTTTCTCCACCCAAAGCATCTTTTATTTATTTTTTACTATTTCATTTTTTGTTTTACAATCCAGTAATTGTGCCCCTCCAGGTCACCTTTCCCACAGTTCCTCATCCCATTTCTACCTCCCCCAGCCCCCACTCCCGTCCCCAAGAGGATGCACTCTCCACCATTCCCAAGCCTCCCACTGCCTGAGGCTGCGTCTTCCATTGAGAACAGCTCTTATATACTGCCTGGTTGGTGACTCAGTGTCTGAGAGATCTCAGAGTTCCAGGTTAGTTGAGATTGCTGGCCTTCCTATGAGGTTGGCTTCTTTCCCAGCTTCTTACAGCCTTTTCTAATTGAACCATAGGGGTTCCAGATTTCAGTCCGATGGTGTGTGTAAGTATCTGCCTCTGTCTCTGTCAGCTTCTTGTTGGGCCTCTCAGTGGGCAGTCATGCTAGGTCTCTGTCTGTAAGCACAATATAGCATCAGTAATAGTGTCAGGCCTTGAAGCATTCCTTTGAGATGAATCCCGAATGGACCAGTCGCTGGACCACCTTTCCCTCAGTCTCCTCTCCATTTTTGTCCCTGCGGTTCTTTTAGACAGGAACAATTCTGGGTCTGAATTTTTGACTATGGAATGATAACCTCATCCCTCCACTCAATGCCCTGTCTTTCTACTGGAGGTGAACTCTATGAGTTCCACCTCCCTACTGTTGGGCCTAAGATCCCTCCCTTTGAGTCCTGAGAGTCTCTCACCTCTCAGGTCTCTGGGACATTTTAGAGAGTCTCTCACCTTCCCCTCAACAAGGTTGCAGATTTCCATTTATTCTGCTGACTCCCAGGGCTTCTTTCCTATCTCTGCTCCACCATATGTGATTATGTTCCTCTTTTGCCCTTCGCCTCCCCTCTCCCATCCAGGTCCTTCCCTCCCTCTGACTCATGTGATTATTTTCTTCTCCCTCTCAAGTGGGTTTGAAGCATCTTCACTTGAGGACCTCTACTTGTTAATCTTCTTGAATTCTGTGGATTATATTCAGGTGTTTTGTACTTTTATGGCTAATATTTAAAATATAGAATTTTTATTAGTATAGAATTAGTAAAACAAGAGTGGATGAATAGCCACTTAAAGCTACAGAATACCCTAGTAACTAGGTGAGGTGCAACCTTGCCTTATGTTGACAGGACCCAAGCTTCTCAAAACTGGTATTCATTCTTCTACCATTTCTACAGCAAAATGCTCACAAATTTTATTCCACATAACAACTTATTATAACATTAGCTCTTTATATTTTATGAATATCTCCAACTAAGCTAAATTATCTTTAACCAACACTTCAAATTTGTTAACAACTTTTGAAGCACAAGCGCCATGCATGGCTGGGTAAAGACCAGCTTGTGATTTTTGTGAGTGTAGGTGAAATCACCTGAACTATGACAGGGAAAGCTGTAAGTAATACTTTTCAGTTTTCTTAATAGGAAGCATGTTCGCATCAATTAGGCAAGTAAGCCTCATCAAGCAAATAAAACTAAGCTTCTCTTTGTAAGGCCAACTTTGATTTTGGTGTCTTCAGTAACTCTGGGGAGAACTTTCCTGTCCATAATTTGAAATACTTTCCTTCTTGTTCCTGCACATTTATCACAATTACAGCAATGTGTCTATTTTCCTTTGTTCTTTTGTGTTGCGAGTGACTTCTTTGCTGCATTTCTCCATTATTTTATGTTAAGTGCAAAAGATTGAGCAGTTTGCTGTGACCACCCACCACTGAAGCAGTTATGCTAATCAAGATTAAGCATGTAGTGATGCAATGCCTGTTTCTTCTTGAAATGAAGAAGACACACCCTGTTATGAGGTAAAAAAAGGAGACGAATATGAAAGAAACGCACACTGTCAAAGACTCAACAATGACAGTAATTTACATTAAGCAATAAATCCTAATTATTCATCTAAGACAGTATTGGGGAAAACAATATTTTTTCAAAGAAAATTTTAAGAATCTTTTGTTAATAACTGGTTTGTAAATAACTGGTGGTTATTTCCATAGGATGATGAGGAATAATCTAAAGTTATTATTATCTAAAATATCTTAATATCCACAGAGTAAAATCAAGATGGAACGTACAAGCACACTTATTAAGAGAAAGACTTCCTTTTAATATCTAAATGTTAATGTGGTCAAGCCTCCATGTTTCCTAACTATACCATTAGATTTTATTAAATATATCTTTATTCACAGTCATTGAAGGGATAATTTGTCCATTTTAAAATGCTAACAAATAGAGGTGTCACAGCAAAGTTTTGGGAAGAGAACTATTGCCTTTAATCCTATATCCTTTGGTGGGTCTACAGCTCATTGATGCAAAATATTAAACTATTGAACAAGAAAATAGATTCTATGCAAGAGATATTTTCTTTAACGATAGGAAACTTGTAGGACAAAAGACAATATTGTCTGGGGATGAATTTCCCAAAGAGCAACTGAGGAAACAGCATGTCTTCTTGAGGAAAGTTTTGAAGAAAACTGATTTAATGCTGACCTAAATGCTTATGAAATTAACTGTGGAGCAAAAACTCCATTGGGCCTATATTTTGCTATTATTTCATTTAATCAAAGCTGTTGCCTTTGTTGGTTCATTATGATGTTTGTGTCTTTCTTTTGGAGTCTTTACACTGAAGTAAATCTCATATTTCCTCTTCTTGAGTTTAGTATAACAGAAATGAGCATATCAACAGGTAAAAGGGAGGGCCATTTCCGTATTTAAAGCACAGAGATGGAGACCTTATTGTTTTGTGGTATAATGTATTGTAGTATTGTAGCATGAGGAATTTTAATTCTCTTTTTTATTTTGTACTTTCCTTTTTGGAATGGTATTTGTATTTCATTTTTGTATATTCAGGTAATTAGAAGTTTATGTAACTCTTTCAGAATGGGGAAAATTTCATTTGGCTAAATTTGGAAGTAAAGTTGAAGTAACATTACTGTAATATTTTCCTCACATTCCCTACCTTTATTTGGCCTGTTGAAAGTGATTTAAAAGCATTTTCAATTTTATGTACAAAGTATGCCAGTAGGTGGTAGTAGTATTTTCTACAAGCAATACAATACTATTTTCTTTAGCCAAAAATGCAAGAACAGGGCCATTCTGGGATCATCATACATAGTTTCAACAATATGTGAACTTCAGGGACACTGTTTTCCAAGTGCTTGTTTCTGTGTTTAAAAGTAAAACTGTGTCTGCAGTGTAGGATGGAAAGAAAATCCTATAGTAAGTTTGGAGGCATGTATTTAATTCCACTGCATTGACCATTACATTTTTCTTTTCTAATAGATGTCATCCATTAAATTAGAAAATTGAAGTTGAAGATTAAAGGTTAGATATACATATGTGCATAGTAAGTGATTTTAGCCATATTTTCTCCTTCATCATGGCTCATTTACATTGTGAATGCCCTGAGAGAAACAGATTTTGTAGGCTCTTTGCTGTATTTGTTGATTCTACAGTGTAATTCAAAGAGTCTGATTGTGTATTCAGATATTACTGTACATTATACTGTGAGTTTGGGATTTCCTGTTACTATGAATGATAAAACTTTCCTATTTAATGCACAATTCACCCATTGTTTATAGATATGTGAAAAGACACTTCTATGCAATATCCACAAACAGAATCATGACATGGAGCAAAGGAGGACACAGTAGTTTGATGGATAACATGAAAGGTTTGAAGTCTAAAAAGTCCTGCCAGATAGGAGCTTGAGTTTGGCATGTGATAATTGACATAGTATGATCTAAGGTTTAAGATTTTTCAATGTTTAATGTTTTTTTCTTATTTCACTTAATCCAGTTTTTGTATTGATCCAATTTTATTTTTTAGAAATCAGTAATTAGAAGAACAAAAACAGATATAAATCAAGTTTAAGAACGAACAAAATCTGTAAATTTGGATATAAAGATTGGGGAAGAATAGTTGAGAAACACAGACTGCCCAGGCTCCTCCTTTGCCTTGCAGCATCATCTGGGAACTGACCAGAAAGGCAGAATCCAAGACCTTGCACCCTTATCAGTCACATCTGAAGCTTCCCTATATTCCTTGGGGATTCTGCATTCAAGTCAATGTTATGAAACACTGATTGAGAAAACATCAAGCGAATAGAATTGGCTCTTGCTTTTCTTAGTAAGGGGCCAGCAAAACCTGAGTGGTGTTTTGTGATTCACATAGCCTAAGTGAGGATGCTGTCTTCACATAAATTTTCTGCACTCAAATTCTTGTTTTACCACCACATTTTTGCATGGTGATTCTTGGTGTACTGCAATAAAGCATTTTTTTTTTAAATCATCCAAACCACAACAGCTACAAAATCCTGGACAGATGGCCAAGGAGAAGAACAAATTCAAGATCAAGCTGCAATTTTAGGGATGACTGAATCTTAACGATTTAGTTTGTTCATGCCCTGCATTGGCACCCCTTGGCAATGTCCTCACGGATTATATTTCCACCAGGACTTGGTGACTCAAGTGTCCTAGGAAGCTTTGCTCATAAAACTAGTGTTGCAGTTCTTTTTCTGAAGCTGAAAGCAACACATCTTAGACAAGGCTAAGCAACTGACTTTTGAAAATGTGGTTATCAGCAGTATAAAGAAACCAATAAATCGGATAAGCAGGAGGAATCTCAGTACCCTAACCAGGTTTCCTGGTCAGTTGAAGCAGATGTTTTTTCAAATACATTAGACATATTTTGCAAAAATTTTACTACTATTAGGACTACCCACTTAACAAAATGAAAATAACCCATTTCCAATTTTAAAACATTTGCAATGAAAGTTTTCAATAATGACTGGATTCTGATTTCAATATTCTACATAAAATGCTCCTAATTTTCAAAGTTGTGAAGTATACATAGTTTATTGATTCATATTTATTCATTTATAGCAATATTTAACCACAAACTATGTATCTGAAATTATCTAAAAATATAAAGCAAATGTAGAAGACGCAAAATCCTATGTGTGTACGCTGGATTCCAGTAGAAGATATTCCACATAGAGAGGAAATACAAATGAGTAAGTTCAGTGGTCACAGTGGAATCTGGTTCTCAGCTTAAGTTTCTGTGTAGTGACTGGTTGAGAGCTATTTTCAAAAACAATGTAGGACACTGGAAAGATTTTAATTAATCGTTTTTGTCATTTTAATTGAAGGAAATTCTATAGAAGTAAAAAAAAAATTCTGATATTCAAGAATCATTCAGACCAGCTACTGACACCATAGGACTCCTCTTTCTGCAGACTCAGTTGCCGTAAGCCTTTGACCCTTTCCTATCCGTAAACTACACAATTCTTCCTGCTTTGACACTGAGCTCATTTCTGAAATTAAAAAGCAAACTAAAACAAAACAAACAAACAGAAAATTCTCTGCATGTCAAGAGTTAATTTGATACCAGAACAGAATCAGATGGAGAAGTGGTTATAGTATTAAATCTTAAAGGAAAGGGATGAAGAACTTTGCTAAGTAGCTTATTTGTAGCTGATCTCAGTAGAAATCTGAGACAAAAGACCGCTAACAAAACTGTCTTTTGAATGAATTGGGAGAAAAGATGCAGTGAGAATCTCCATCAATACTCAATAAAAATTATCAGGATGAGTATCTGGTAATACTCCTTTTCCCTAGGAACACTTTCTGTTGTTCCTAGATCACACCCATCATAAACATTGTCTGCCAGAAATTAGCAAGAAGAATTTCCATTAATGCTGTCATACTGAATTTCACTCAGATGTAGTCATTGAAACCTGTCAAGATCAGTCCTATCTAAACCATGTTTTATTTTTCTTTGTGGAATGTTAAAGGTAAAGTAGAGGTAGCAAAGTATAGTAATTTAATAAACACATTGATATCATCAAGGAACTATTACTCAGACAATGCAGTTCTCTTACAATAAATTTACAAAATTCTATATGAAGTATCTGGTCATTTAAATATAAGTAGACATCTTTATATACATATTTACACACAACATATCTGTCTGTATAATTGCATCAAGGACACTTATTCTACCATTTCATGCATATTTTGTGATGAACTATACTTATACACTGACTACTGTTGACACGAGCAAAAATCTTCTATTATATGAAAGTCATAATATATTCTTGAAATTTAGGGCAGGAAGAATATGAGCTTTTTAACAAAACATATGATGTGAATAAAAATCTTTGGAGTTAGTTTAGCCAGTAGCTCTGCTTATGTTTCCAAGGTGTAACTCCTTGTCTTTCAGTCTTAGGAACATTTTAGTTCTCAGGAAATCTTTCTTTAAGTCTGTACATTCACAGAACTTCTAGACTTCATTGGTTAATTTATTGTCAGCCAGAGGCAAAAGCACAGTGACAAATTATCAGAGAGTATAAGGAAGAGGCAGAGTTGGTAAGAAATGAAGGATTTCTACGTCAAGTTGGACTTCCCTTACAGGATAGAATGGGATAGGGTGAAGTCACTGAACATCCTATTTGGAAATTCTCTGTGAGAGGTGGTAAATTCCTACGAGGGTTTAAATGACTATAATAGAAGAAATGCTATTGTACTTTAACTTTCAGTCTTATTGGAGTACAGACAACTAAGCCGTCACATCCCTGTGTGTTCTTCAGAGGCTCAGTGAATGGGTGTTTCCTTGAGGCCTTGTATCGGGTCATGGAATCTCAAAAGGAAGTGGAGGAGGCCTGGGGGTGGAATCATGCGATTATGACTAAGGTAGGCAGACCTTAAAAGTCACTGTGCAGGAAACAATAAAGTCACAGAGCTACCAGTTTGTGCAGCCTGCTGTGTGGGAGTAGAAGACAAAGAACCTTTTCTTGGTCCTGAATCAGACTGAATAACTGTGAAAAGCAGTTGTTATCTGATAATGTAGTGGTTGATAGTGACTTGAGGACCTGTTTTTAGTCTTTTTTTCTTGTGCTGAGAAATAATAAACTAGGGTTAAATAAATATGTTGTGCGTCTTTGTTTCTCTTCTGTTGAGTCTGTTACTTCTCAGTTATCATTACATGTTTCTTGAGTGGATTAATTTTATATGTCCCCTCGTTTTATTTTTCATTTCTATTCCCCAGGGGAAAAAAAATGCTTGGGATCTTAGGAGTATTGCAACCAATGTCATTGCATACTCCAAATATAATTTTAAAGAAGCCAGGCTAACCATCCTCTGAATTTGGATGTACTCATCATCTTCAGAGTGATGAACTGAATACATTTCCCTACAGCTGCCTAGGAAAGTCACCCTTCCTGTTGACTGGTTTTGCTAAGGAGTGACATAATAAGCACATCCTTGGTAGCATCCTCATTGAAGAACAAAAATCTGATATGAAATTCATGAATAATACAATTCATCAAACATATAAAATTTAGGTGTTAGATTTTTAAATTTGTGGCAAAAAAACCTCTACATTTTCATAAAGTTTATAAAAATAAATATGCTCAGTTATCATTAAAAGATATGATCAGCTGAGAAAATATTTTTCTTAAAATATATTTATAGTAATGTGAAATAAGAACAAATTTTTAATGCATATGAAAACTAACTATAGTTTAGTGAACTGTATTTAGTGAACTTTGTGAACTTTCTTTTTTCATTGGACATTGATTCTTTATTATACTTCAGAATTTGTTGTATATTAAGATTATTTCCAGGATGACATTGTGCTACTTGTAAAGTTTTTCTAGTATATATTTGTCCAGGGCCTTTAATATGATATTCTGATATTTAAATATTTCGGGTTTTTTTTTCCTGGCATTAAAAATTTAACTTGGAGTCCTGAAAGTGCTAGGCAGTGGATCTCCTACTGACATATAACCACATTATTTTAAAATTTTATTTTATACTTTTAAACCTGTTAATTTTTCATTTGCAAATTCTTTCACAACTTAAAATTTTTGAAAGAATATATATTTAGAGATTTTATAGTCATATAAAATAATTTAATTTAGACATTTAAACAGCAAGGAAATTTTGGCACTGGATAGCAATATTATTCTGTCTATAATTATTTAATATTCAAGCATCAATTAGTAAGAATTAATTTGAGAAACTATTGATTATGATGCCTATTCTTTGTATGCTAGTTTAGTTTGATTCATTAGTTTTTGTCAAAACACATTTTATATATTGAACTATTTCTAAACTTTATAGTTTTCTATACTTCAAATCTATGCAGAGCTTCAATGTTTTCCAAGTCAAGATTCTTTAAAAATTTTAAGAAATAAGGTTTTATGGGTGGACTATTTTCATTTAATTTTCTATTTTTTTTAAAGATTTATTTATTTATTTTATGTATGTGAGTGCACTGCCACTCTCTTCAGACACACCAGAAGAGGGCATCGGATTCCATTACAGATGGTTGAGAGCTGGGAATTGAACTCAGGACCTCTGGAAGAACAGTCAGTGTTCTAAGCCACTAAGCCATCTCTCCAGCCCTAATTTTCTATTTTTAAGTAATATATTTTACTGATTATTTGAAAATTTATCATATGCATGCAAGGCGATTTGATCATATTCATGTTGCAATATCAGCCTCTAACACTTCTACCCTCTCCACATTCTCTGCAATACTTCAGCTTCTCTTTTTGTTTATAGACCTTTTAAACTAATTTGCTCATAATTACTATGGACTCAGGTATAGAGCATCATTATCTTGTAATGGACCATATTCCAAAAAGAAGAATCTGGCTTTCACTGTTCTTGCTGCTCCTGCTGCTCTCGTCTTAGATCTCTCTCAGCATGCATTCACTCTTACTAATTCCTCAGCAAGGAGTGGTGGCCCATGTCCTCTTACCCCATTGATACTGAAATATTGATTAGCTTGATCTTCTTCAGGTCTAGTACAGGCAATCATAGCTGCTGCGAGTCATGAACACAAACCTTCCCTTATGATCTAGTTTAGTTTTAGTCCTTCCCCTCTTGTCATCTTTTTGCTTTATTTTTCTCAGTACTCTCTAAGCCTCAGGAGGAGGAAAAATGATATAAATATCCCTTCTATGACCAAAACATGCTATCAGTATTTGTTCTCTGAATTTGTATTCACGGAATAATGATAAGGCTTACCTGACCGAAACTGAGAGTCGCACTAATCTATGGTTATGGGGACACATATTTAGAAAGCAAATGGAAATTATGTTTATTTAATAAAAATATAGTAGTAAGTAAACCCCTTAGACTTGAGCTTACAAAATATTGTTTCTTAATTAGATTTACAGTACTAGACCTGCATTTCCTTCTGTAGAGAGAACCTTAAATCAAGTAAGAAAGTAGTTGGTTATACTCATAATATTTATGTCACTTTAACACCTATTGAAATGCCTTGCCAATAATTTCTGATGCTCATATGGTTCTTATTTAGGTATTTTAATTAATTAATTAATTAATTTTATTACTTTTTTATTTTTACTGTCCAGTCATTCTCCCCCTCCTGGTTAGCCCTCCCACAGGTCCTTATTCCATATGGTCAATGGTTGCCAAATTCAGAATATGCAAACAGAAAGCAATTAACAGAAAACAAAAAGACAAAAGCTGTATAATTGATCAGAAGTGAAACAGGGTTGATTGTAAGTTTTCTAAGAGAAAAAAGTGGTACAACCAAGTTAGCACTAAGAATTATATATTTTCAGTAAAATGACTGTGGCTATAAAATTATCACTGTCAAGAAATGACTGAAATCTAATGTCTACACCAATCGCTGTTGCAACTGAAAAGTTTTTGATAACTCACTATTGTTAGAAAGAGTTGATCACCCTATAAGTCCATCCCATTGGTTCCGTGATAACTTTGCATATCTACACAAAAAATAACTTCATAGTCAAATCTAGGGCATCCTGACAACACTACATATATGTTTGTCTTTAATTTTTTGAATGAACATACAATACTATTCTCATATTTGTAAACTAAATTATAATAATGACTGTTCTTATATCTGTGAATATGCATTTCCCTCATGAACAGATTTATTCATTTCTCATAGGAGAGAACAATATTTGAAAAGCAAAATGTAAAAGCAAACAATTGATTTAGCACATATAATATCTAACAGCCTTAATAGTTCTATTTTTAGTGAATTTTTATGACAAAAGAATAATTTTAGAATCCTAGTTCCTAGTTTCAAAACAAAGTGAAGAAAGAAGAGAACACCTTTACCATATTTTTCATACCATATTTCAGTGTGATGTGACTTAAAACATATGATATGTTAAACATGAAAATTAGAGATTATAAGCAAATTCAGTTGAACCTTGTCCCAGTTTGTATCAGTATTACCTCTGGTGCTTTCGTAGTTTGAATATCTGAACAAAAGTCAAGGTCTTTCTTTGTGTCAGGATAGGCAATCTCTAACAAAACATTCCTACTATAGTCAACAATGGCCTATCCCTGTTTGACAAGTTTGTACAAATGAATGTTTGTACAAACAAATGAATGCTCACTATTTTTTTACCAAATCTTGATTCCTAGGTAATGTCACATTCTCAATAATCCAAGGTTTTCGGCCTTGACTGCTGTAGTTGCAACTAGAAATGATGTATAGATACTGTCCTATTGACCTATCACACAAGACCAAACTTGATTTCTATGATCATAAATTCAGACCATGTATAGGGATTCTCAGTGCTCAAAGGAAGGGAATTGGGAGAAGGCACTAACAATTCTTTTTTTTTT
>JADRCC010066867.1:0-18716 GCA_019843855.1 Hylomyscus alleni
CTTTCTTTCTTTCTTTCTTTCTTTCTTTCTTTCTTTCTTTCTTTCTTATCCTTTACTGACACCCAAAACTTATTACCTGCATCCATTTCTTCTTTGGCTCTCTACCTCCCTCTCAGGATCTCGAAACCCCCAGGTTTATTGTTTAATGGTAGGAGTTTGTTCATTACCGAGTTTAATGGTAGGTATCATTGCTCATTTCTTGATACGTGACCACTGAAGGCAGCTTCCTCATGGAGGGGTTTACATCTTCACAAAATAAAACTTGAGAAATTCTGAATAGTATGCGTGTTTTAAATTCCGCAAGTTATGTAATCAATTGAAGAGAGATTTTCTTGGGAAGTTAATGCTCGACAGGCAGAAATAAATGGTAGACTTTAAGCATGAGATGCCATAGGTGACACATCATGGCTTTGTATGAAGAATTGCTTCATTTCCTGAATCATCTCTGCTTGAGCAGCTGTCTATCTGCTGGATTTTCTTGAACCAAGACAGACTCTTCTGATACAAAGGAATAACCGGGTTAAGAAATTGATACCTTCATGTAAAGAGGTAGCTAGAAAGAAGCAGTATGTGGTGTATGGGCTGGAGATCCGTATCTATCATTTTTCTATCAGGGCAACTTCATTGTAATTTCTAAGATCATTTCTGTGGCAAAATGTATCTAAAATGGGACAAGTTTTATGAGGGTCTGCTGATGGATGTCATCAGCTATGGTGGGGGAATAATATTTATTTCACACTGTATCACTGAAACCTTTTCTAAGTAACTACTATAAATTGCATTGCTATTATAGTAATTGATTTAATATTTCACTTGTGGATGTCACTAAGATTTGCCCTCACTCAGTGACTTTGTTTCCATGGTAACTAGTGTGTTTTAAATGATAAGAAATGTGAGGAGAAGAAAGAATCAATTAGTAATATAGAACTCCAATTAAATAAAATTTAGATTTTACCCAGTGAAGCAAATCTTTTAAAAGTGAACACGACAGTCTAACAGTATGATTGGGCTTTGGAAAATGGTGCATACACTAATTTTAAATAAATTTGAATGCTATTGTGCATATCATCTGACTACCTCAGAATTAAAGCTTTTATGCAAATATGAAAATGCAAAGAACTAATCATGCGATCAGTCCTTACTCAATTATCTGTTGTCTAGATCCCGCCTGCCTCCTTCTCTTATTTGCCATCCTTTCGTCCTTTATTGGCATTTTTAACATAAGGAAGAGGAGGGAAATTAAGATGATTTTATTTTGCTTCTCAAGAGCTCAGCCCATGAGAACACATTAATTACTTCATTTATCAAGGGTATACTGAGCATATTCTGAACACGGATGATTGTTGCTGCTCCTCAGTTAGGCAAAGCCCTTTTTCTGCTAAAATGTCATGTATTCAGTGCTGTCTTTGCCTGGGAAGCTCTCCTCTAATCTATGCATGAATCACTCTCTGTTTCTTTCACATCTCTGCTCTTCTGTCAGCTTCAATGTGCAACCTTACTGCCATCCTTCATGAAACAGAACCTTTAACCCCCACAGAAATCCTATACATCATCTGCCTGAGATACTTTGCATTCCACATTTCTTATAATGCCACCTAACATGCATTCATTCACTGCCTCCCTCACTGTATATAGCTTTACTAACATAAAGTGTATGGTGGGTAAACACAGAAGATTTCTCTGCTGTTTTCCTTTTACTGTTATGTGCCCAGATTGGAGAGAGTAGTTGTATGTAGTACTTAGTGGGAGCATCATCTCTGTTTTTAGTGACATCATTACTTCAGGATGAAAGACACAGCGTTTCTCCTTTGCTCTCAAAAGATTTGTATTTACTAAAGAAATTTGTAAGCAAAATTATAGTGGAAGGTTATGTTAGATGATTTTTTTCCTTCATTAAAATTAGATTTTTTTCATACAGTATATTCTGATTAGAGCTCTCTCTCATTTTACCTTCTCCCTTTCCTTGCCACTTCCCCTCCTGTCTAGATCCAGGCCCTTTCTGTCTCTCATTAGAAAACAAACAAGCATCTAAGGAATAATGACAAAATAAAATATATTGAAGACAACCTGTAATATGGAAAACAAGCAATCAAGCTAAAGAGCCAATGAAAAAGCACAAGAAACACAGATAGAGAGACACATGCACTATGTACTCAGGAATCCCACAAAAACCCCAATCCAGAAGCCATAATATATAAGGACTTACAAGGTTGAAACAACAACAACAACAACAACAACAACAACAACAAAAGAAAAGATAACAAATGCTCTGACTTTATGAGACAAGGACCATCCAAAGACGCCATTGAATTAGCTTTGCGTTGGTGATTTATTGCTAAGCATGGTGCCTACCCTTAGTGGTTTGCTTCCCCACTGTGATAACCTTGGAGAAAACTAATATTTCCTTTGTGAGAAGTTATCAAATTGGAGATAGCTTCTGAGTTAGGGAAGTGGGCTTTTGTTCACTTTTATTCTCAAATCTGGGATGCCATCAGGCCTATACATGTCTTGTGCATGCTGCCAGCTTCTGTGAGTTTATGTGTATGCCAGCCCTGTTGTGTCTAGAAGACCTTGATTCCTTGGTATCCTCCATCTCTCTGGCTCTTACAATTTTTTCTACTTTCTATTCTGCAGTATTCCTTTAGTCCTGAGGGAAGAGATTGGAGGGAGAAATCGGATTTAAGGCTGAGTGTTCCATGTCTCTGCATCTTGTCTGGTTGTAAGTTTTTATTTGCTTCAGGAGAATGCTTTTGTGATGACAGTTAAACAAGTGATTGATATCCAAGTTTGGTAAAAATATTGTTAGGAGACGTTTTATTACTATGTTCTTTTAGGAGAACAGTAGTATGGATTTTCCCCTAAGTCCTTGGCCTATATAGTCTCAGGTTCTTGACTACCCAACAACATTAAGTTCCATCTCTTGGAGTTGCCCTTAATTCAAATTAGATATTGGTTAGTTACTCCCACAATCTTTGTGCCCTATTGCACCAACATATTATACTGGCATAAGTCACCATTATATAATGAAGGGTTGTAGTTGGGTCGGTATTTACTATTCTCCTTTGGTACCATGCAGGGTACAGTTCAGTACCATGAATACTAGTCATCATTGGTGAGGGTCTAGATAGACACAAGCTCAACTCTCTCACATTCAATAAGCCCAAGAGCCATTCCTCCCACTGATGTCCAAAAGACCATCCTCTGCCACATATGCAGCAGGAGCCATGGGTCCCTCCATGTGAATACTTTGGTTGGTGGTCTAGTCCCAAGGAGCTCTTGGTGGATCTGGCTAGTTGACACTGTTGCTCCCCCATGGGGTTGCAAACCCCCTCAGCTCCTTTAGTCCCTTCTCCAACTCCTCCATTGGGGACCCCACATTCAGTCCAGTGGTTGGCTATGACCATCTGACTCTGTATTTGCAAACACTTCCTGGTATCTGAAATAGCATCTAGGTTTGGTAACTGTACATGGGATGAATCCTCAGTTGTGGCAGTCTCTTGATGGTCTTTCTTTCAGTCTCTGTTCCACAATTTGTCTCTGTATTACCTCCTGTGAGTATTTTGTTTCCCCTTCTAAGATGGACTGAGGCATGACACTTTGATCTTCCTTCTTCTTGAGCTTCATATGGTCTGTGAATTGGATCTTGGGTATTCTGAGTTTCTGAGCTAATATCTACTTATCAGTGAGTGCATACTGTGTGTGTTCTTTTGTGACTGGGTTAATGCACTCAGGATAATATTTTTCAGTTCATTTGCCTGTGAATTTCATGAAGTCATTGTTTTTAATAGCTGAGTAAATAAATAAATTTTAAAAAAAATTAAAAGTGTAAATGTAACACATTTTCTGTGTCCATTCCTCTGTTGAGGGACACCTGTTTCCAGCTTCCAGCTATTATAAATAAGGCTGCTATGAACATAGTGGAGCATGTGTCCTTATTACGTGTTGGAGCATCTTCTGGGTATATGCCCAGGAGTGGTATAGCTGGGTCCTCTGGTAGTACTATGTCCAATTTTCTGAGGAACCACCAAACTGATTTCCAGAGTGGTTATACCAGCTTGCAATCCCACCAGCAATGGATGAGTGTTCCTCTTTCTCCACAACCTCTCCAGCATCTGCAGTCACCTGAGTTTTTGATCTCAGTCATTTTGACTGGTGTGAGGTGGAATCTCAGAGTTGTTTTGATTTGTATTTCCCTGATGACTAAGGATGTTGAACATTTTTTTAGGTGCTTCTCAGCCATTTAGTATTCTTCAGTTGAGAATTCTCTGTTTAGCTCTGTGCCCCATTTGTTTAGCTCTGTCCCCCATTTTTAATAGGATTATTTGGTTCTCTGGAGTCTAACTTCTTGAGTTCTTTGTATATATTGGGTATTAGCCCTGAATTGGATTTAGGATTGTTAAAGATCTTTCCTCAATCTATTGGTTGCTGTTTTGTCCTATTGACAGTGTTCTTTGCCTTACAGAAGCTTTCAGTTTTATGATATCCCATTTGTCGAGTCTTGATCTTAGAGCATAAGCTATTGGTGTTCTGTTCACGAAAATTTCTCCTGTGCCTATGTGCTTGAGGCTCTTCCCCACTTTCTTTTCTATTAGTTTCAGTGTATCTGGTTTTATGTGGAGGTCCCTGATCCACTTGGACTTGAGCTTTGTACAAGGAGATAAGAATGGATCAATTTGCATTCTTCTACATGTTAACCGCCAGTTGAGCCAGCACCATTTGTTGAAAATGCTGTATTTTTTTCCACTGGATGGTTTTAGCTCCTTTGTCAAAGATCAAGGAACCATAGGTGTGTGGGTTCATTTCTGGGCCTTCAATTCTATTCCATTGATCCACCTGCCTGTCACTGTACCAATACCATGCAGCTTTTAATCACCATTACTCTGTTGTACATTTTGAGGTCACGAATGGTGATTGTAACAGGAGTTCATTTATTGATGAGAATAGTTTTTGGTACCCTAGGTTTTTTGTTATTCCAGATGAATTTGCAAATTGCTCTTTCTAACTCTGAAGAGTTTAGTTGGAATTTTGATGAGGATTGCATTGAATCTGTAGATTGCTTTTGGCAAGATGGAAATTTTTACTATATTAATCCTGCCAATCCATGAGCATGGGAGGTCTTTCCATCTTCTGAGATCTTTGATTTCTTTCTTCAGAGACTTGAAGTTTTTGTCATACAGATCTTTCACTTCCTTAGTTAGAGTCACACCAAGATAATATTTTTTGTGACTATTGTGAAGGGTGTTGTTTCCCTAATTTCTTTTTCAGACTGTTTATCTTTTGAGTAGAGGAAGGCCACTGATTTGCTTGAGTTGATTTTATATCCAGCTACTTTGCTGAAGTTGTTTATCAGGTTTAGGAGTTCTTTGGTGGAATTTTTTGGTTTGCTTAAATACACTATTATATCATCTGCCAATAGTGATAATGTGACTTCTTCCTTTCCAATTATATCCCTTTGATCTCCTTTTGTTGTCTAATTACTCTGGCTAAGACTTCAAGTACAATATTGAATAGGTAGGGAGAAAGTGGGCAGCCTTGTCTAGCCCCTGATTTTAGTGGGATTGCTTCAAGTTTCTCTCCATTTAGTTTGATGTTGGTTACTTTTTTGCTTTATGTTGCTTTTACTATGTTTAGGTATGGGCCTTGAATTCCTGATCTTTCCAGGACTTTTATCATGAAGTGGTGTTGGATTTTGTCAGATGCATTCTCAGCATCTAATGAGATGATCATATGTATTCTTTTCTTTGAGTTTGTTTATATAGTGGATTACTTTGATGGATTTCTGTATATTGAATCATACCTGCATCCCCGAGATGAAGCCTACTTGATCATGATGGATGATCGTTTTGATGTGTTCTTGGATTTGATTTGCAAGAATTTTATTGAGTATTTTTGTATCAATATTCATAAGGGAAATTGGCCTGAAGTTTTCTTTCTTTGTTAGGTCTTTGTGTGGTTTAGGTATTAGAGTAATTGTGGCTTCATAGAACAAATTGGGTAGAGTACCTTTTGTTTCTATTTTATGGAATAGTTTGAGAAGTATTGGTATTAGGTCTTCTTTGAAGGTCTGTAAAACTCTGCACTAAACCCATCTGGTCCTGGGCTTTTTTTTTTTTTTGGTTGGGAGACTATTAACGACTGTTTCTATTTCATTAGCGGATATGGGACTGTTTAGATCATTTATCTGATCTTGATTTAACTTTGGTACCGTGTATCTGTCTAGAAAATTGTCTATTTCATCCAGATTTTCCAGTTTTGTTGAGTATAGGTTTTTGTAATAGGATTTGATGATTTTTCAAATATCTTTGATTTCTGTTGCTATGTTTCTCTTTTCATTTCTGATTTTGTTAATTAGAATACTGTCTCTGTACCCTCTGGTTACTCTAGCTAAGGGTTTATCTATTATGTTGATTCTCTCAAAGAATCAGCTCCTGATTTGGTTGATTCTTTGTATAGTTCTTTTTGTTTCTAGTTGGTTACTTTCAGCCCTGAGTTTGATTATTTCCTGTTGTCTACTCCTTGTGGGTGTATTAGCTTCTTTTTGTTCTAGATCTTTCAGATGTGCTGTCTCCGGTTTCATTTTTGAGGAACTCGGATCTAGGAGTTTTCCTCTTAGTACTACTTTCAATATGTCCCATAAGTTTGGGTATGTTGCCACTACATTTTCATTAAACTCTAAAAAGTCTTTAATTTCTTTCTTTTTTCTTCCTTGAACAAATTATTATTGAGTAAAGTATTGTTCAGCTTCCATGTTTATGTGGGCTTTCTATTGTTTATGTTGTTGTTGAAGACTAGCCTTTGTCCATGTGATCTGATAGGATGCACTGTATTATTTCAATCTTCTGAAATTTGTAGAGGCCTGTTTTGTGACAGATTATGTGGTCCATTTTGGAGAAAGTACTGTGAGGTGCTGAGAAAAGGTATATTCTTTTGTTTTAAGATCAAATGTTCTATAGATAGCTGTTAAATCCATTGGTTCATAACTACTATTAATTTCACTGTGTCTCTCTTGAGTTTCTGTTTCCATGATCTGTCCATTGCTGAGAGTGGGGTGTTGAGGTATCCCACTATTATTGTGTGAGGTCCAATGTGTGCTTTTAGCTTTAGTAAAGTTTCTTTTATGAATGTGGGTGCTCTTGCATTAGGGGCATAGATGTTTTGAATCGAGAGTTCTTCTTGGTAGATTTTTCCTTTGATGTATATGAAGTGTCCTTCCTAATCATTTGATAAGTTTAGGTTGATAGTCCATTTTATTTAATATTAGAAGGGCTGCTCCAGCTTGTTTCTTAGGACCATTTTCTTGGAGAATTGTTTTCCAAACTTTTACTCTGAGGCAGTATCTGTCTTTGTCAGTGAACTGGGTTTCCTGTATGCAGCAAAGTGTTGGGTCCTATTTATGTATCCAGTCTGTTAGTCTATGTCTTTTTATTGCAGAATTGAGTCCTTTGATATCAAGAAATATTAAGGAAATTGATTGTTGCTTCCTGTTATTTTTGTTGTTAAAGCTGGAGTTATTGTGTAAATTTGTTTTTGTCATAAAATATCTTGGTTTCTCCATCTATGGTTATTGAGAGTTTTGCTGGGTATAGTAGCCTGGGTGGCATTTGTGTTCTTTTAGAGTCTGTATGACATCTGCCCAGGATCTTCTGGCTCTCATAGTCTCTGGTGGGAAATATGGTATAATTCTAATAGGTCTGTGTTCATATGTTACTTGATCTTTTCCCCTTACTCCTTTTAATATTCTTTCTTTATTTTGTGCATTTGGTATTTTGATTATTTAATGGGAGGAATTTCTTTTGTAATCCAATCTATTTGGCATTCTGTAGGCTTCTTGTATGTTCATGGGCATCTCTTTCTTTAGGTTAGGAAAGTTTTCTTCTATAATTTTGTTGGAGATATTTACCGGCCTTTAAGTTGGGAATCTTTGCTCTCTTCTATATGTGTTATCCTTAGGTTTGGTCTTCTCATTGTGTCCTGTATTCCATGGATGTTTTGGATTAGGATCTTTTTGCATTTTGCATTTTCTTTGATTTTTGTGTCAATATTTTCTATGGTCTTCTGTGCCTGAGATTCTCTCTTCTATCTCTTGTACTCTGTTGGTGGTACTGGCATCTATGGCTCCGGATCTCTTTCCTAGGTTTTCTATCTCCAGGGTTGTCTCCCTTTGTGATTTCTTTATTGTTTCTACTTCCATTTTTAGATTCTGGATGGTTTTGTTAAATTCCTTTACCTGTTTGCTTGTGTTTTCCTTTAGTTCCTTAAGGGATTTCTGTGTTTCCTCTTTAAGGGTTTCTACCT
The DNA here is from genome assembly GCA_019843855.1 of Hylomyscus alleni. Lineage (NCBI taxonomy): Eukaryota > Metazoa > Chordata > Mammalia > Rodentia > Muridae > Hylomyscus > Hylomyscus alleni. Next base: position 8,296 of record JADRCC010066867.1, read on the forward strand.
GTTTACCTGGGTTCTCCTGTATTTATTTAAGGGAGTTATTTATGTACTTCTTAAAATCCCCTATCAGTATCATGAGATGTGATTTTAAATCCACATCTTGCTTTTCCACGGTGTTGGGGTTTCCAGGAATTGCTGTGATGGAAGAACTGGGTTCTGATTATGCCAAATAGTCTTTTGGTTATCTCTGGTGTTAGAGGATCTTGCTGTCTCTGGCTGGAACTTGTCCCACCTGTGGGTCTGTAAGCCTGTGTCAGCAGTCCTGGGAGACCAGGTCCCTCCTGGTGGAACTTGTCTATAGAGGGCTCTGGAACAGCCCAAGCTCTGGGTGCTAATGAGGACCAGAAGGATCCTGTCCCAGCTGCTCCAGTGTTCCTGTGCCCTGCCTTCTCCTCGATGCACTACTGGAAGAAAATCTCTTTTCTGGTGGGACCAATGCACAGACAGCAGTGAAACAACCTCAGCTCACGGGTACAGATGGTGGACTGGCTAGATTTTCTTTATTGTTTAATTGTACTTGAAAGTCTTGAACTATTTTCTTCATTTTATTCTACTCTTTATTTGTAGTTTCACAGATTTCTTAATGGACTCATTCATACTCTCTTTAAGGATTTCTGCCATATTCATAAAGGTTATTTTGAAGTCCTTGTCTTGTGCGTTAGCTAGTCTATCTCTCTCAGGGCATGCTGTGGTAGGCTTGCTGGACTTAATGGACACATTGTCATGGTTGTTATTGTTTTAATTTTATTTTTTGCAAAGGAATCTGACTTTGGATTGATTATATTTCTAGGTACTTATATCTAGTCTTGTTTTTATTGGGTGAATATTCTGTTCCTTATTTTCTATTGTTTTCTTTTTTTTTTCTAGTGCTTAGGAGAGTGTGGTGGCTGTGGTTTGCCTGGTAAGTAATGTTCCTGAGGTCATGTGAGGTATGGCCACTGGAGGTTTCAGTTAGATGTGTTACTCAGTATTTGGAGTTGATGCTTAGGGATGTAGATGGGTAGAATAGAGACTTGAGGTCTGTAAGTACCCATGCTTATTTACTAGGCCAAGGTTACCTGACAGGAACCCTAAGGTTTAATTTAATTTAATTCATTGGCTGTGAAGAATTAAATCAGTCCAGTTGGATTGGGCACAGCTCAAGTGATGCTGTGACAATTTTATTGAGAGCAATTAGACTTTTTTATACCTCTATCAAAACCAGAATATAATGGCAATTGCCAGGATCAATGCAGTTGTAAATGCCAGGATACAGTCAATTTTGCATGCCATACAGAGTACACAAATTAATGTCTAAGACTGATTGTCCTGTCAAGCTTCGATGCTTCCTTGACTACTAAGGGAACATACAAAGAAACACAAAGTGGCCTGGACACTTCACTAAGGGAGTGCATTTGCCTCTCAGGAACTGGAAGGCATATTGTACCTCAGGAGCCATGGATCCTAACCTGTAAAACCTAGCAGCTAGATCAGGTCAACTCCATGTTTCTCTGTGTAGTTCCACAGAAAGAAGAAAATCAGCTGTCACACCAGAATTTAGTAATTTTCCTAGGAATGGGGACCAAGAGGGAGGCCATATACAGTGGTCTTTTATGTAGCTGCATACAAGACTTAATGATTGGATTTTGAGTAGTGGGAGGAGAATGAAGATCTGAAGATCACTACTTGCTTCCATGGCAGACTTAGCCTTAAATGAAATTTATAGAAAACTTAAATTATTAGCATACCACATCATAAGAGTCAACTAACTCAGTCTTCCGGTCATCAGGAAGGTTGTCAAGATGTTGGTGTTAACATTAAAGAGAAAGAGGACGTATGACAGGGTACACCCAGAAGTTGGCTAAATTGGCACAACAGAATTGTTCAGATATTCTGTTGTAACATAGTATGTTTTCCACTAACACAATGTTAGTAAATGTTAAATATAAAGTGAATTATGTGCTTGTTAGTGAAATGTATTCTTACAGTTATCTGTAGGATCCCTGACTCTTTATTTTAGTATATGGCTTAGGTTTACGTATTTAATGTACCCGACTGGGTATTATGTGGGTTACCAACCTCTATTATAATGTGAGGACTTGATTATTTTCTGCAGGGTCATAAAGAGTGAATGCCGAGACTAAGGCCCCTCAAGCGAACTAATCAATCTTAAGAACCTATTTCAGGCTATCAAAACACTTTAGATAAAGTATCTTTCATTTTTAATAAAATTTTATAAACCTGTTTGATAACTATGCTGTTAAATGTTAAAAATATGTCTTAAAGGTCAAAGTCATATAGAATCCAGAAAATCTGAGTTTTGAACTAGGCATATTTGATATGGATTTTTAGTTCCACACATAGTCCTTTGTATGGACCCCCAAGACATGGGATGGACATTTTTGGTGCATATATTGGATTATATTCCTAGAGATTGATCCCATGCTTCTGCAAATCATGGTCTCTCCAGGTGTTCCTTTTTGTAAAGTGGGACTATGACAGTGGTTTGTTATGACTTAGTTTAATTTATGTAAAGCAACTAGAACCATGTTTTTGGCATTCAGTCATCTCACAATAAATGATAAGACTACCGCTGTTAGCATCATTATGGTAGAATAAACAAGAAAATCCTGGAAAATTTAAGCTTTCCTAGATATAATATTTAAGAGCTGCTCATTTTGCCACCAAGAAGAAGGTAAATGTAGAGCAATAATCTTTTAAAAATTTGCCTGTAGTAATTTTCTCTGTCTCCTTCCCTCCCTCCCCCCTCTGTGTGTGTACATGGTGTATGTGCACGATGTTGTCCATATAGAAGTTAGAGGACACCTTTCAGGAGTTATTTCTCTCCTTACACATTGTGGGTTCTGGGAATTAAACTCAGGTCATCAGGTTTGATGGCAATGCCTGTATCTGATGAGCCATCTTGCTGGTGAAGAACAATAATATGATTGATGAATAAGAATGACATTCAGGTAGATGTCATTTCACTTAATAAAATACCCATCAATTTACAGAATTTGACAAAAGATACTTAACTTTAAACTATGTGCTGAAAGAAAATTTTTTGTACAGTTTACATGGGGTTAACATTTTACAAGTAATAATTCTGGATTTAAAAAAAAAAGACCTTAATAGCCTAGAGAATTAACCATAGAAATGATTTTGCTATAATTTAAAAGGAGAATCACAGAGTTCAGATATTTTATTTGTGTACAGTGCTCTTGACAACAACACAATTTCAGTAATTTTCAATTTTGCTGTTAGAAGCAAAGCTTGAATGAGCATATTTCTTTTGTCAGAGGATTATTACTTCTTCTTTTTTTGTTTTGTTTTGTTTTATTTTGTTTTTTTCAAGATAGGGTTTCTCTGTGTATCCCTTGCTGTCTTGGAACTCACTCTGTAGACTAGGCTGGCCTCAAACTCAGAAATCTGTCTGCCTCTGCCTGCCAAGTGCTGGGATTAAAGGTGTGTGCCACCACTGCCCGGCCTAGTTGGTGAATGACTTCACAGATAGAACATATTAATACACACACCATTTCTTAAATGAATATAACCAGTTCCCTGTGGGCTGAGAATGAAGACAATCACTCCAGTCAAATAGCTTTGACCATAGCAGGAAATCTGTATCCAAAAATCATGCCTACAATTCACTCCTTGGCGCAGCAGAACTGTCAACTCTCAGCTTAGCTACTAGGGAGGTAAAATCCTTTGGTGATGTGAGGGGCATTGAAGTACAGCCTTATTACAGTGAACTCCAAAGCCTAAAAATTGTTTTTATTTTGGGCTTGTACCACACTAAGAACCAAGATTTTAAACTCTACTAAAGACAAAACAAACTAACAAACAAAAAGACTTTATCTATTTATGTTCATTAAAAAAAACTAGTAGTGATGTATTATTTTTAAAATATACAGCTAATATGTTTGGAGTTATTTAAAATTTATATTGAGAAAAATTTATGTATTTTCACTATTGCTGCAGACAAGTATCTATATAAGACTGTTGAATTGATTGTTTTATATCAAACAACTTTTATACTACTCATTTTTATTGTTACAATACTTTATACATTTTAAAGAATATGACAAAATTTAAAAAAACCCAAAAGGCTCAAAAATACAGGAACTATCTTTTCCTAAAGATGCTGGAAGAAAGGAAATCCAGCCTACGAGGTAAGATTTATTACCAGGATCATTGTCAATTAGCAGGCAAACAATCGTTTTCAAAGGGCCCATGTAGCATGAACCAGGGAGAATGCGTGCTGGCAGAGAGCTCGGCACTAGCAATCTCGGATCTCCAAGATGGCAAACAGCTGACCTGCAAATTCTGTGACTTTAAATTCTGAAGTGAGCAAAGCACGTTTCGGGGATGGACCTCAAAGGAGAGTTTAATCTGAGCATGTCAGAAAGGAAAGATGGTGGAAAGCGTCTAGCCTGTTCTTCCGATATTATCAGGGCTCATAGTCATTAAACAAAGGCAAAAACTGCATAAGCAAACTGAGGCATACAGATTATTTCTCAGTGGAGAGCCTGTGGCATGTTCTTCTCTTGAATTCCTCTCACAACTCCAACCCCGTGCTCCTTGCTCTTATGTTAGTCACATATTTCACCTGGAGGGAGGATTTCCTTCAGCCTGGCATCATAGTCTGTGCATTTTAATGGAAAATAGAAAGAGGCGTTCACAAGTCATCTTCAGCTACATAGCAAGTTCAAGGTAAGCATGGGCTGCAAGAGACCCTGTCTCAACAAAACAAACACAAAAGTGAACAAGGAGACTTGTCCTATATAGACTGCATATGCTGGAGCTAGACAGAAGGACATTCCAGACAACTAGACACAGCATAGGAGACATGGGTGGATTCTCATGTTTCTTCTTCCCAGAATAACAAAACATGGGCCTTGTCTAGGTAGTTTCATTAGCTTTGTCACCGTCTTCCTTCTTTCAAAGGCCCGGACCTAACTACCAGCTCCTCTGCCCACTGCTGCTTGGGCAGGCACTGAGAGAGACTTTTGTGTTGATTGGAATTCTCTGCCTCTGCCTAGAGAGATGTAGGATCCAACTCAGGTGAGTACTTTAAAGTCCTCAGGACTGAGTGGCTGAGGAGTGGATGCTTAGAGCAGTGTCTCCTCATTCCTTGCCTTCTTCACTGGGTTTGAGTCTAGAAATTCATTTCGATAGTTACTTTAGAGTAGCTCTCTTTCTCAAAGATATTGTCACAACAGACTTCCACCCAATAATAAGATTCAGGTATTTCTGAGTCCTTAAGTCTATACATCATGTTTTCACTTCTCTAAAGCACCCTTATTATTTGAAACAGGACACAAGATGGGCTGTGGGCACTGAAAACAAACAAGCTGTTACAAAGGTTGCAGTTAAGGTATGGCTTTATGCTGCTTGGGAGTATGTTAACTTGACATGAAATCTCTCCTCATTTGAGAGGAGAGAAGTCAGTTGAGGAAATGCCTCCATAGCATCAGTCTGTAGGCAAGCCTTTGGGGCATTTTTGTAATCAGTGATTAATGGGAGTGGTACAATCTCTGGGCTGGTAGCACTTTTCTGGGTTCTACAAGAAATCAAGTTGAGCAAGCCACGAGGAACAAGTCAGTAAGCAGTGCTCTTCCCTGGCCTCTGCATCTGCTCCTGCCTCCAGGTTTCTGCTTTGAGTTCTTGTCCTGACTTACTTCAGTGATGGACTACAATATCAAATATAAGCCAAATAAATCCATTCTCCCCAGTTTTCTTTAGTTACAGTGCTTTGTTGCAGCAATAAAAACCCTGACTAATCAGGGTTGATGTTTTGTACACCTTAGGAAACAAATCACAAACATATTAACGTGAATTTTTAAACCCCTAAACTGACAGAAACTAATAAAAGACAATTCTGGAAGAGCCAATCAAAGGTACAGCCTATTGAGAATGGTATAGAAGCACGTTGCCTTTCTCTTGCTAGAAAGCAAAGCCCATTTTACAAGATCAATGCAACTACTATTCCAGATTAGCACCAGTTTCTACACTGTCTAATGTATCTACAGTTTGCTTCACTTGCTAGTTGTTTTTGTTTTTGTTTTTTTGTCGAGACCGGATTTCTCTGTGTAGCCCTGGCAGTCTTGGAACTCACTCTGTAGACCAGGCTGGCCTCAAACTCAGAAATCCTCCTGCTCCTGCCTCCCAAGTGCTGAGATTAAAGGCGTGTGCCACCACCACCCAGCTTCACTTGCTAGTTGTATCAAAATAATTTGCTGTGTCCTGATAGTACTCTCTGTTCTTAACTTTTCAGACAACGTATTTTCTCCCTTCTTTGATAACTTTCCTTTGACATCTTGGTTATAGGTTTTTCTTTTCTTTTCTTTTTTTTAATCTGAATTTTAAGTCACAAGTGCTTCAGGTCCATCCAGATTTTCATCATCCAAACCTTTTCCTATATGCAAGCTGTCTATTCATATGGCATTAATTGTGCCTATACTTCTTTTATAACTAAGTATATGTTAGGATTTAACCACAGTATTTTAAAAATGTATTTAGCACCAAATGCCTTGGCTTCCTTGCTAATTATGGTTTGATACACAAAGACTTTCACCCTAACCTGTCCTGCTTGGGCTACTTCTTTAAGCCTATTATATGCATAGCTTACACCTTTATTTCAGTTATCTCTCTACCTTCTCTGAGAGACCAACCTTAATCATTTTTTAAAAAACACAAAATACTCACTGCCAATCCATGCCCTCTACTTTTCTTGTACACTTAGTTTTATTCATAACAGTGATTACTATTTGGCATATTCTGAAAATATTGAGGGTATTTAGAAAGTGTTCAATAAGCACATTTTCATAAGAATGTTCATAAACTAAAGAATAACCCACTTATATTCATTTACTATTGAATCTACTGTAGTGAGCCCAAGGGTCTGAGAAACAATAGACTATAAAATAAGAAGTTAAGATGTTGGCCTAGGGTGCAAAATATCCAAGCTTATAGGTCTCCCAGTTGTTCAGCCAAGTCACATACTCTCTCTGGTCCTGAGTTTTCTCTTTGTTAAATAAGTACAATTATATAATTGCCTCATAGGATGTTCTGAGGGAAAAATGATTTCAATCATGCAAAATATAATACATTTTTATGTAGTAAAATTGTTTGATAATTAGATGTTTCCATTATTATTATAGTATTTAACCATGTAAGTGATATGCTGGGTTACCACCAAGTCCCTTAAGATCAGCATGTCCAAAAAGTAACCCATGAACTTTTCCTTGTGAGTTTGTCTTGCGACTAGTCTTCATCTCTGGCTCACAAAACCAGAAGGAACATCTCTAATTTCTGTCTTTTTCTTTTTTTAATTTACCAGCAAGTTTGTGAAGATTGTACCTTCAAAATGAATCGAGGTTTCTGCACCTCTCCTGCAATTACCTTATCCACAAGACAGGGCTTCTCTGTTTGACATGTTCATACTTACCTAGAAATGTGTCATTTTCTCTTCTCCTTTTTAATCCATTCTCACACTGAGGCCACAATTGTTGAAAAAGCCAATACTAATCCCATTCTTCAGTAACTTTCCATTTCATATAGAATAAAATTCAGATTCTGCCTCATGGCCCACAAGACCTTGTAAACTCTCAGACATCCCTCCTCCTTCGCTAGCCTGTCTTACTTTCCTGTATGTCAGCAATGTTCAGCCTCTTGGATGCCTTTATCTTTCCTCCCTGAGACAGGCCATCTATCTTTCCCAACTTACACTGCCTACTCTGGTTGTTCCTTCTGTCTGGCATGCTGTTCCCTCGGGTCTGTAAATAGGTGGCTGCTTTTCATTTTCCAGATCTTAGCAGATATGCCGAGGAGACCTTCTGGCAATACACTTGTTAACATTTAGAAATTAGATATGCATAATTACATATTTTATTTGAATTATTTGAAATCTTTCGTGAAACAGTTGTTTAGTGAAACAGTTATTCTTATCAGTGATGTTGAAGCTATGCTTTCTCTGGACAGTTTTTAATACTAGTAACTTAGAAAGTTTCACCCCAGTATGCAAAAATGATCATTTAGGACTGCTGTGCTTGAACTGGGTGAGGCGGGGACTGACTACCTAGACTCCCATCTGATGCCTTTTCTCTACTCTACTGATGCCAAGTACAAAAACCAGCAGCTCTGATAATCTAAAATTCACGAAATGAATTTCGAATTAGAAAGTTGACTGTTGCCATGCTTGTGTAACATAATACTGCAACCTACCAAAATCTTAAAAAAATATTTATTCAATGAATTCAAAGAGATATTCATTGTCTTTTCTTATAACTTCACTGCTGTGTGTTTATGTCTATGAGTGCCTCCTCCACATCCTCTTGAGTCAGAAAATCAACACTTTTGGGCTTCTAGCACCTAGGACTTGGCCTTACACAGATAAAAGACCCCAGTATATGACTTCTGACTAAATTAATTTCACAAAGGCAGTCAACTATTTACCTTTGGCTTCATGCTCTTCAGTGGCCTTTGTAAAAGCTCCACATCATAACCTCATTTTTAGTTTTGTGCAAGTCAACCACTGATACATGATATCCTTATGGCATGCTTGCTGAACAGCAGGAAATACCAGGTGCCACCCTGTGTGATGGATGCTATATTTAATCCTTGTGGGGGGAAAAAAAACCAAAGAGAAGCGAAGGTGGTAGTCTCCTTACACTTATTTATGTACTAGGGGAGTGTAGACCAGAAAGGTTAATTAGTACCTTGTTTAGTGAAAAGAGGAGTGTCTCGTTTCCTTTCTGTTGCTGTGACAAATATTCTGACAGAAAGCAACCTAGAAAGAGTTTATTTTAGCCCACATGTCCCAGATTAGAGGCCATTACTTCAGGGAGGCACAACAGCAGAAGCCTGAGACAGAGAGACAGAGTATCATCTCATTTGTAGAGTCAAAAGCAGAGAGTAAATGCTGTGTGCATGCTACGTGCTTGCTTGTTACCTTTTTAAACCTGTACACAGTTCTGAACCCATACTAGGGAAGCGTTTCATCCACAATGGACTGATCTTCCCAGTGAATAATCAATCAAGATAATCCTCCACATATAAAACTTGATAATTCCTCAGTACCCATCTATTGGGATGATTGTTGATTATGTCAAATTGACAATTAAAATTAGCATCATACCATTAAAAACATGGTGTTTTGAAGCTCAAATTCCCATTTTCTTTCAATTAGTATTATGAAAAAAAAAATACAAAAAGGCAGTTGGTGACCAATACAGATGAATGTCCAGAGAATTTTCAAAAGACTATCTCAACATTTGCTGTATTATATTTTAAAAATATGGATTGTCATAGTTAATAAGGAAATGTTAAATGTTATTTCACTCAACCTTTAAGCTTTTAAGGAACTTGATAGGGAGTGTGCCTCTAGAATCCAAAGTTCAGAAACTTTGTTAGCAGTGAGAAGTGTCTCCATCCATTGGTAATTCAGCAACCTTGGGTTTCTGAGCCAAAAATTGCCTAGTTTGGATACTGGTGAATAACGGAGCTGAAGCAAAGCCATGCCAAGACATAATCAGAATGAAGTGCATGGTGGGGAATTTATGAGACCTAAACCATTGACTCTACTTCCCTGTATTACATTCATCTTGTGAGTTTGACATGCTAAAAGTATTTTATATTTCCTTAAGACAGTAATCTAGTAGATATTTAGTCACTGGTCAAATATTAAAATGCTAATCATCAAAACAGGGATATGAAAAAGAACATCATTTTGATAAAGAAAAATACAAGAAATTTAGGAAGAGATATGCTATCTCTGATCTTTTCTATTAATATATATGGTTTAAAATCATATTTGGAATATTGCATAGATAATTATTGAAAATGAAGAGCCAGAAATGAGCCAGAAAATGTTATAGCAGATACCAAAAAATATAAGACATTAAACAAGAATATTTCAAAACTGTACTCTCGTACACTATAAAATCCAAAAGAAATGCATTAATTTCTATATTCATCCAAACCACTCCAGTTAAATGAAGATGAGATCCCTAACCTCAATAAACCCCATGGTAACTTGAATGAAAATGGCCCAAGTAGGCTCAATGTGTGAATATTTGGTCCCCAACTGGTAAAAGTATTTGGAAAGGATTAGGAGCTGTGGCCTTGTTAGAAGAGCTATGCCACTGGTAGTGGGCTTTGGGGTCTCAAAGGCCCATTAGCTCCTACTGTCTTGTGTTTGTGGATCAAGGTGTAAGCTTTCAGCTATGGTCTAATTGCATGCTTTCCTATCTGATGCCATGCTCTCCATCCTTATGATCATGGACTCTGACCCTCCACAAGTGTAAACCACAATTACATGCTTTCTTTCGTGACATGTCTCTGTCATGGTGTTTTATTACAATAGAAATTAACTAAGACATACCTGTAGCAAATAGAGAGAAAAATAATCATGAAAGACCCTCTGACTAAAGAAAAAAAAAAAA
>JADRCC010066869.1:0-14052 GCA_019843855.1 Hylomyscus alleni
TCTCTCTCTCTCTCTCTCTCTCTCTCTCTCTGTGTGTGTGTGTAAATTGGCACTGGGGAGATAGCTTAATAATTAAGAGTTTCTTTCCCAACCGCCACATCAGGTAGCTTATAATTGCCTGTCACGCCAACTTCAGGGGATTTGACCTATATCTTGGCCTTCTCAGGCCCCTGCATTCATGTGTCCATATCCATTTACAGAATACAGAAACAACATATACATAATTAAACATAATAAAATGAAGTTTAGAGTTACCCTGCACAGGGCGTATAATGCTCTCCAGGACACAATAGCTTTTCAAACAAAGAACCCAGTGTCATGTCTGACTCTCTTTGATTTGTTGATCAGGGACATTAATCATAGACATCTAGAATAACACACTCTGTAGTCACTGCTACTGGTTGGTTACTCCACAGGATTTGAAGGTAAGGCCCTATTTCTGAAGATACCACACACTTGGGGAACAGGGCATGGGGACTCTAAGCTGATGCTGACCTGAAAGCTTCCTCCCTACTGTCTAGCTTTCCGAGTGATAAGAGGAGCCATTAAGGCTGGCAGGGGAAGAAAAACAATCAACAGTCTTACCCAAAGGTGAATCCCGTGAGCTATAGAAATGACCAAGTTTAATAAGGTATGCCCATTAGATTAAAAGTGCCATATATATTATGGGAATAACCAACCATTTTTTTTTGGTTGAATTTAAGACCCACTTCAAAGGACAAAAATTAATGAATGACACTCCGAACCAGCCAAGAGCCCGTGACTGGGCATTTTGAAGAACCAGCCATTATTATTTTGCTAAATATACATAGAATCAAACTATCTTCTAAATACACATAGATGAGTGTACTTCTCAGCCCTCATCAAATAAGCTTGTTTTGTGCAGTGGACCACGTGCATGTGTGTGGGGGTATGTGTGGGTGTGTGTGTGCATGTGGCTCACAACTGGTCAGAAGGCAGAGCATATGTTACTGTTAGGCTTATCTCTGAGTGTTACGTCGTCTTTATCACACTCTCTTTACCAAAGGCTCAGGGAACATGATGGAAGAGCCAGAAGTTTGGGAGGACTATTGCAAAACACCGGTGTCTGCATATAGCAGAACTACTGAACTCAGGAGCTCACAACTCTAGCTGCGGCTTCTTATAATGTTCCCTGAGCCTTTGATAAAGAGAGTGTGATAAGGATATGAGCACCTCACAGTACCGTATGCTCTGCCTTTTGAACAGTTGTGAGTCACATGTGTGTGTGTATGTTCGTGTTTGTGTGTGTGTGTGCACATGCACACACACTTCTAAACAAGATCAAGCCAGCAAAACTTCCATAGTGGATGAGGGAGGGACTCATGAGGCCTAACCTTACCTGAAGACCTCTTGGAAGTCGATAGCTGCTAGAAAGGGAAAATTTCCTTCAGTAAACCTCCACCTCCAGTGAGTGGCCCTACATTCATGCTTATAGGCAGCGCTAAATGGATTCGGTGGTTCGTTTTTTTACAAGGGGGAAGGAAATGAAGTGGTTTAGGAGAAATGGGTGGGTTGGAGTTTGGGAAGAATAGAGAGAAGTTGGGGGTCAACATGATCAAAACACTTTACATACACATATGAAAATCTCAAAGAGAAAATAAAAATATTTCCTCTGTATACAACGCACTGTTTTTTTTTTCTTTCTTCCTAAAAGCCTATTCTACAGGGAAAGAAAAAAACCTCTTATAGCTGAATTTTAAAATAATAGGGTCTGAAAGACCATATAGATCATCAACACTTACAGTTTTACTTCTCTCTTCTAAACTTAGATATCGATCTTTATTGCCTACAGTATACTCCTACCTACCTTACTATTTTTATGGCAAAGCTTTTCCAATATGTTCCCCATCTCAATCCACTGCATCCCAATCTACCCTCACCTAGTTTAGAACAATGGAGACATTTTATATAATTCTTTTTTCTCATGCCCAGGGCCTGATTAATCAGAAAGCTCAAGTCAGGTTCAAATCCCTTTACTTCCACAATGTTACCAGAGAATGCATCCCAAAGCAGAATTTGCCATGCTACCCATTAGCTTTAAGGATTCTTCCCACAAGAGAACCTTCCAACTTACTGTGGGCGCCAAGAGCTGCCCTTAGCCTGGCCAGGCATTTCACTCTTCTCTAGCGCCTGTACAGCAGAGGTTTCAAAGGCTGTGAGCTTTGAAACGTTGAGATTTTGATAAATATGTTCTTTGATTACAGTGCCCTTTTCTAGTTTACCTCTCCATACTAGATCTTTCCTTAATTGGTGAAGGTAAATATTGAATTCCTACTGTGTTTCAGATAGTGGATATGCTGAGATTAAATGAGAATACAGTAAACACATTCTTATAAACATGGAACTTGCAATCTTCTCTTACAAACTGTCATCTTCCCAGACTCAAGCACTTGATCTAGTATTCCTTCTCTATGATATGTCCATATTAAACGAATTGTGCTACTTTTTTGGAAAGCTTGGCTTTGGGGGAAACTTGTAGCTTTTTTGTGTCTGTGTTATCATTGTTGTTTTGCATTCCCTAGATTCTGAAATATTTATACTAAAGAGTAGTCTGTATTTTAACATCTCTCCCTACAAAGCCCAGAACACATTGGATAGCAAGTCAATTTGAATCTAAATTTTAGGCATGGTGCCAGTAAACTAGCTTGCTAAAGACGTTTCTAAGGAAGTTACTGGCTATGTGTACATTTTTAACCCCTTCTGTTTAGGCTTGCTAGGTTTCATGAGCGTATGCAAAGTTTATTTTCCAATGTATGCTTCTATGACACTCCTGCCTCACTTAATTTTTAATGTTTTTATAAGGAATATGTCTATCCTCAAAGATAATAATATTTTTGCAAACATATGATGTTTTTCATAAAAAACCTTCAGTTGGACACAGCTAATGGTTTAGACCTTGTCTTGTGTTTATTTTCTCTTTCCAGAGAACTCATTCTTTCCTTGAAATTTCTATAAACAGTAATGTTCCTTTTCCCATTGAGCTGTGTGCTAATGTTTTAGACAGCCCAAGGAGGAAATATATACCTTGCTCTTCTCTTCTTAATGCCATGGTTACTGTAGGACTATTTCTAAGTAGAATTATTTTCAGCTGTCTTGAGAAATTCTGCTCCTGGTGCAATGCATTGTAGTATTTTTATATTGATTTATCCTAAGGAAATGCATTGCATGGTACAGTTTTCTAAGGACCTCTTCCTCTCCTCAATGTCTACAACAGCTACAACCCTTTTGCCCAGATTTAACAGAAGCAACTCATGAAATCCACATTGAAATTTTAGTGGCAGTGGGAATGCTAAAATTACACGCTCACTTGTAAGTATATGAGAAAGGATGTTCTAAGTCTGTATCTTGAAGAAACAGAGAAAATGCTAATGAAAACCAAGGTAATAGGTCAACAAGATTTAATAATAACTGAAACAGTATTCTGAGAGCAAAACTGTGTTTCTTTAAACTCATTTGGCTAATCGCCATTGCCATAATTCTAATAGAAGGAAAAAATAGTGATGTTAGTTTACAAAGTCTAAAATAATTCTTATCTGGAAGTCTGTTGAGCAAGGCTTATCAAACCATTGTACCACACTTGGGCCTTTTATACAAATTAATTTTATATGAGAAAGTAATACATTTTAAAATAGATATCTATCCAATTAGAGTGTGAATATAATTCATGTACAAGTATTTAGGAAGAATCAAATGTAATGTACCTTTTCTGTTTCCATCTTTCTTGACACTTTCCCTGTGTCATTACTGCTTCTGAAACATAAATTGGCCCAGTTTATAATTTCATCAAAATGTAATTTGGAAAATCTTTATTAATATCAATAGTCTTTACCCTGGAGCTGGTTTTGTTTTCTCTTTTCTTTCATTTGTTTCTTGTCCAATAACAGTTTCTGTAAGACATTAAATGAAAGAAAAGCCATTTAAATAGAGAGTTATCATTGGATCTGCATATATCCACACATGATATGTATGCATGCATTAGAAGGTAGAAGCATTATTTGAAATTTAAAAATAAACAAGTTCACCTTATATCAATATAGTATCCTTCTTTTATAAGCACAAATATCCTGCAACATCATCCATTGCATCCGAGCAGTTCATCAGAGCAAGAAATACCAATGGTGGAATTTAATGCTGTGTTGTACCCCAATAGGATGTAGGAATTAAGTATCTATAAGGTATGCAGGAAAACCACTCATGAGAAAGAAGAATAACCTGGATGTCTACTGATAAGGACATACGAGCATTCCATTGGACTGGCTGGAGGGTACAAAGGCATTCTTCCTTTTTATGCCAGCGTTTATTCAACAGTTAATTTAATGTAAAATATTTGTAGAATTCATTTGGATAGATGCTGGGAACCACAAAAAGAGCGAGGCTAAATGCATCTCGTGCATTTATGCATTCTTAACTCAAAATCTATCCCAGCATTATTGAATTTATGCCTATTGCCCAAATGACTAGACCCCACTGTGGCCATATCAATCCATGATACCATCAATGTCCAGTCCATGGGCGGCAGATTCATTGAAATAAGTCATCTGAGTGGCCTCGGCCTCTGCTTCAGCACTGATGATCTGCTGCGCCACAGCCTCCACGATGGGCATCACCATGGCAGCAGTAGAGGTGTTGCTAAGCCACATAGATAAGAAGGCAGTGCTGCTCATGAACCCCAACGTCAGCCTGAAACGAGAGGGTCTTTAGTGTGGAGTGTGTGCTGGCCTGCTCGCGCAGCTCTCTGTCGTCAACTGTTCAAAAAGTGTTTGCAAATTGGAAATAATGTGTTTCAGAACACAGAAGGTAAAGTTTCTGCCCTGATGGAGAACTCTTAAGTGGAGTTACCCAGACAGGTACGAAGTTATTAAGATATGCCTCCCCTAATGGGAGGAGAGGTCCTTGGTCTTGTGAAGGCTCGATGCCCCAGTGTAGGGGAATGCCAGGGCAGAGAGGCAGGAGTGGGTGGGTTGGTGAGCAGGGGGAGGGGAATGGGATAGGGGGTTTTTGGAGGGGAAACTATGAAAGGGGATAACATTTAAAATGTAAATAAAGAACATATCTAGCCGGACAGTAGTGGTACATGCCTTTAATCCTAGCACTTAGGAGACAGAGACAGGCAGATTTCTGAATTCTAGGCCAGCCCTGTCTACAGAGTTCCAGGACAACCAGGGCTATACACAGAAACCCTGCCTTGAAAAACAAAACAAAACAAAAAATCTAATAGAAAATATTAAAAAAAAAGATGCATCTCCTTACAGTTACAAGGAAAACATTCTTTTCAAAATCAGATTAAAAACTTAAATTTAAACCTAACTGCACGTTGGTATATAGCAAAACAGCTTGCAGTATTTCCCTAATACTTAGGGGATTTTGTTGTTGTTGTTGGTTTTTTTTTTCTTTTATATGAATGGCTACTTGTCTCTAGACCTAAGGAAGACGAAAGTGCCACCAGCTAATGAGAATCCCCTGCTTTTGTTTCATCCTTGGGCCATTTTTCTGTTTTTTAGTATGTACAGCAGAAAGAACTAGGAACAGGGTTCCTATTTATAAATCTCCCTTCACTCCTTCACTCCCCTGGTTCAATACATAGTGGGTGGAGAAGATGGTTACAATCACTTGCTAAAAATGAAGTTTGAGAATTTTCTATAGATTCTATCATTTATGCTCTCCTGAACTTAGCATTCCTTCCTGTTGTCAAGAATTAGATTTATTACTTGTCTTTTCTTATAAATACAGTAATTCATCCTTAACATAACAAATCTAAGACTTTGGGCCTTAAACCATTTCTATAAAATGTCATCATAAAATTTGAGCGGGGAGGAAGAGATGGTGATCTGATAGAAGATGCCAAAAATCATTCAGAAGGAGATATTTTTATGGAGTGCTAATTATATAATCTTCTTTTTCAAAAATTAGGTCTATATAAAAATTCTTTACCATGTTTCCAACTTGAGTATGATATTTTTATGTGTGAAACAACATAAAACATCTTTGAAATATGCTTAAACAGAAGTTATTCTCAATTTAAACATAAAAACTGTAATGATACTATCATTAAAAACTAAAACTATATTAAATTATAGTATCTATAGAATGTATAGTTTTTTCCATATTAAAAATATTAGCATCATGTGAAGCTTCTTCTGGTAGAAATGTCTTAAACCAAAGAGCCAAATAATGATGTAATGGACAGGAGTACTGCCTTACTTCACACTTTAGTTTCCTCTCTCCTGGAACAGTGACCAGATGCTCAAGGAAAAGATTTCTATGGTACCCAAGAGGAAAAGACACTATTCCACTGTATTTATATAATAAATATATTTTAAAGAAATACATTCATATAATAAAATTCTAAGTGATATATTTTGTCATATTTGTCTCATATGTGCCATACATACACAGAGAAATGTGCATGAACATACATACATAGTATTAGTATTTTAGTAAAGAAATTTCCTCCACAGTGGTAAACACAGAGTCTCCTATGCCCTTGAAGAAATTATGCAACAGAAGTCAATTTTTTTTCTTATTTTCCAAAGGATTATAAGAAGGAGGAAAAAAAAAACCACCTAAGGCTTTAAAGTAAAACATTATGCAAATTATTATGACACTGGAAATGCTCCTTAGCTGATGTTTGTGTTTATAACAAGAGGTGGAGTAGAACCCAAATAGCCAATTAATTTAATGGAATGAAAAGCATTCATTTCAGTGAAGGGGAATCAGTCAAATGAGTCATTTCACATATAGAAGAAAATTCTCAATTGATTGTTTCACTTTGCAACACTTGATTTGAAAAGAAAAATGCGTTCACCTTGAAAATTTTCCTGCACAGATTTGTATTCTGTCAGTAACGGCTTTGTCTTTGGTTCTTAACATCCTCCCTGTTGATAAAGGATGCTCTTGAATGAGTTTTGAATGTGTAGTCAGCCAAATAAACAAGACTGGATTGAAAACTACTCTGAAGTGTATCAATCTCCTGTGCTGGGGGTTCAAGGCTCCTCTCCCCTTTGACTCCAATGGTGTGTTAAAGCTGAGAGCGTTGTGTGCATCTCTTCCAATCTCTCTGAAATTTGACCTGCAGTGAAAGGAAACTTGTGGCTGTTTTCCCCCTATCCTTCAAGCACACTTCACATCACCTTCATAATTTCATGGTTTCCCTGTTACCCAGGCCAGTTCCTGCATCACTTATTTAGATTTTGCTAGGCACACAATCATATGCTTAGGAGATAGTGTGGGTGCTGTATACGTAATACTCACCAGGCTGGATTCACCCCCACCATCATCACCATCTTCAGAGCGATCCGCTTGTGCAAATTCCATTTTTCTATTGATGTTGCTAGACAGATGACTCCAATTAGCAGAAGGTGAAAGTCTTTGAAATAAGCAGAGGCCACCTGGAATTTCAATGACACCCATGATTATGTATCTTGGTCCAAGAATGATGTACAGCAGACACACTTAGGCTACTTCTCTTAACTGTGACCTTCAACTGTGCAATTTTCTATTGTGTCAACAGACATGTAAATGTGTTTGAAGACACATTATCTATAGTTTCAACCAGAAACAACACTATTTTAAAGAACATAGGAAAATATGCATATAAAAAACACTAGAGTTTTTTTTTTGTTTTTTTTTTGTTTTTTTTGTTTTTTGTTTTTCGAGACAGGGTTTCTCTGTGTAGCCCTTGGCTGTCCTGGAACTTACTCTGTAGACCAGGCTGGCCTCGAACTCAGAAATCCACCTGCCTCTGCCTCCAAGTGTTGGGATTAAAGGTGTGCGCCACCACCGCCCAGCAAAAAACACTAGAATTTTTAAAATTATGAGTCACTTCATACAAGTGGTGCTATACTTTAATTTTTCTATCTATAAACTGATATTACTGTTAAAATGTCTTATAGTGGAGTGCCAATGACTGGAATGTCAGGAAATTCCACATTAGTCCCCATGTTTTCAAATCTTCATCCTCACCAACTTGAATTCACAACTTTATCACTATCTGTTTTCTGATAACCATAGTCCTCCTTCATATTTGAATGATTTCATCTTCAAAGTAGTTTATTATAAAATAAAGGTCCTTACCTAAAGACTGCCATTTTAAACCATTTTTACTTATTATCACTCAGAGAGGAACACAGTGTCCAGTCACTTTGAGCAACTATTTGCCAGAGTAATTCCAAAGAATTACCCAACACTTTTAATACAAGTATCTTGATGCTGTTATAATTGTGCGTTCAGTTAAGTTAGAATCTCAGCTCTTAAAATTCTGTATTTTTCTCCCACTGACCTTCACAAAACCTTAAAGTGATAATTTACCTTATAATTTTCAAAAGGTGGCCTAACATTTTTCCTATTTTCAGAATGTCTTTAATTTTAATAAATTTACTCATCATTTGTTAGGGAAAGCATCTCATGCAACTGGTATTTAGAAGTGGCGTTAGGAAATGCGTTATAAAATCAAATCACAAAGCTGTGCTGAGCAAAGTCAAGCCGTGCTTTCTGAATGTACTGAGGAGGGGGACAGAATTTCTATCCTGTGTGTCTCTGGGCTTTTCTAATTTTTAGCTGCTTCATGTTCGTTTCTTCTCTTTAGGTATTTTGTAAAGCCTTCATGCAATAACCTTCCACAGAATCCACAGTGGGCTCTTTATCAATGGTCACTAAATGCTAGGCTAACAATTCTGAGGGGCTATACTGAGACTGAGCTGACTCTATGTGCTGGAAAATGGAACGATCGTCCTGTTCCTTTTATTGCTATGGATTAGATCCCTTCAAAGCATTCATTCCTGAGCCAAATAAGCCACTGCGTCATACAAGGTCCTCATCAAAGGAGTCTATTCGGACATTGACTTGGGAAAAGGAAGACTTCCCTGAGGAAACGTCTCCTTTGTTTCCCAGCTTGTCATAGCTTTCAAAGGTCTTTCTCGGGGGAGGTAATAAACTTTTCTCCGGGACTGCCTTGTATGCAATCACCGAGAAATTTTTTTTTTCTGGCGAAAAGCCCCTGTGCTCACTTTTTGCTCCTCTTGGGTGCTCCATGCACACACCTCATTCCAGGATCTCTCTGTGAAAGGCTCCTCCTCCAGCTCCTCTGCTTTCCTCGGCTTTCCCTTCCCTGCATGAACCAGGCTCTCCCTCTTGCCTGACTTCTTTCTGGTTTTTGCTTGCACTGGCTATGACTTTAGACATTGATCTGGGCTCATCATCAGGTTTCTCCCTTTCCTGATTTCTGTCCTTAATCGTGCTCATCCATCTCCTCCTTGTGGAAGTCAGACCATCTTTTACTCCAAGTCATCCTGGAGCTTATACACTTCGGGCAACTGGCTACCTCGGAAGGGCTTCTCAGTGTCCATTTTTGGAAGCAAATGGGTCAGATTTCATTTTTTTAAAACAGCATCAGAGAAGGCCCCGCTTTGTCCCGCAGCTTCTCTTTATTAGTATTTGTTTGTTTCTGCTTTTTATCCTTCCTATTCTCTGTCTTCTGCTCTTATCAGTTTTTGCACGTGCCGCTTCTCCTGAAGGAGCGCTCTCCTCTTTCCGAGGTGAACCACATGCAGACCCAGGAGCTGGTGGACTCTTACCCACAGGGCTCATTTTGGATGGCCTCAAAGACCCAGAACCATGGGTTGAACTGACCTTGATGTCCTCCAGACTGATATCCAGCACCACCTGTCGTAGATAAATCTATCTGGATATATTAGAAAGTAGAGAACTAGGGTTTGGCAGGGGGCTAAGACGTGGTGACGTTTGCCTAACCACCATAGACTAGAGGAGGATTTTGAGAACAGGGCTCCTGGCCCAGGGACTCAGGGCAAAAACCGAGGCTATTGATGCAGAACCGTCTATGCAGTGCCATAGATAGTGGCGTCTGGCCATGGCTTTGAGCTCTCAGGCCCTTTTATATCTTAAGAAGTGCCTCCAGAGAATATCTGCTCCTTGGCCTCATATCCCTGGCTATCACCAGCTACCTGAAGTGGCTGGCTATTCTTGGAAGAGGTCTTTTTCTCTTTTGTGGACTTGCACCTGGATAACTCAACTCTGATGTGGTTTGAGGATGACTGGGAGGACGAGGAATGTCTTGACCTGTCAGAGGATGACTTATCAGAGTTCCTAGAATGGCTCCTGGACCGTGGTGAAGGGGACCTTCTCATTGGGTATCTGTACCGAAAACAGTCCTGACAAGGGTTGTATGCTTGCTGGCAATTCTGCCATTTGGAATAGTAGTTTCTGTAGCCACCATAGTTATACTGCCCCCATGGATAAAAGCCTTGGTTTCATTGACGGAAACTATTAATAGGGCCTCCTGTAGCCTCTGTTGTGAGCTCAGAAATCTCGATTCTGATATACTTGGAGGTGATTTCTTTCTCTGTTGTGACCTGCAGCATATGAACTGGAATGAGACCTAGAATTCAGCCTGTGCTTCCTTGAGTGACAGACAGATTGGCTTTGGGATCAAGACTTTGAAAATGAGGGAGACTGAGATCTGGATGTAGATCTTGAGCGAGAAGAGCAGACCCAGACTTGGATTTGTTTGTTTTTAACGTCTTGGAAGAGATTACACCTGAGAGATTCTATTGTTGCTTGAAACCCACGCAAAAATTCTACTTTAGAGGCCGAAGGGATAGTTCATTTGTTAAGAGTGGTTGCTGTAATCAGTCGTGGTTATACACGTCTATATCCCTACCACCTGGACTGGTGGGCCAAAGCCATTACAGCAGTCTCTGTACCACCTGCCTGAACCTCGAGCCACTTCCCTCCCAACTCCCCCATTACATCTTTTTAAGAATGAGAAGAATTAGCCGGGCATGGTGGCACACGCCTTTAATCCTAGCACTTGGGAGGCAGAGGCAGGTGGATTTCTGAGTTCAGGGCCAGCCTGATCTACAGAGTGAGCTCCAGGACAGCCAGGGCTATACAGAGAAACCATGTCTCGAAAAAAAAAAAAATGAGAAGAATTAAATGTTTCATAACACAAAAAATGACAACCACTGGAGGAGCTGCAGAAGTTCTCATCTGAGACCGAAGGGATGTCTGATAGTTTTTTCTCCCCCTGCTATCTCCCTCCCCCAATTTCATCAATGGTGAAACATATGGAATTTCTAAGTGGTTCCTTCTGACATTCTGACCTGCCATGCTTCTTTTCTTTACCATAACTTGTGACTGCTTACTTAACTCTCTGCTACATGCCTGACACCTATCCTGTGGCTTCAGAAACTGATGTTTTAAAGTCATCAGAAGTCTTGGCACAAACTAGGAATTCTGTAAAGAAAATTGAATAAATTAAGGAGTAAGTAAAAAAACACAGTGATTTTTGAGCTCCTGCCTTCCAAATGTCTTTATTCAGTCCTAACCCTTCCAGCCAACCAACTCTGTGCCATTACTTACTATAACTGTTTTAGTATATTGATTTTCCCATGTGTCTATTCCTGTAAACACCTTTTCCCCTCAGTAGTTCTTTGAGAAATTTTTCTTTGCCTACTCTGAAATATTTCTAATCTGTTCTCACAATTGCATGTAGTCTAGAAGGTTTCATGTGTGCTCTTTTTGTTTCATACATTTGATGGCAAATCCTAGAGACTTAATTCCTATCTCTGTGCGACCAACATGCATACTATCTAACACAGCAGAGACCACTTGATGAATGAGTGGTGACTTCGATACTCTTTGTATTCTGACAGAGAAGTCCAAGTTCCAGAACGTGAACCCAACAGACATTTCCATTTCCCACAAACATCTAAATCTTAGTGGTTCAAAATAGCAGACACCTTCTCAACTCAAATATCCATCAAATACCTTCTTCCTCCTGTTCTGTTTCATGAAGAACAAAACTCCTCTAGTCTGTAGACTAAGTCAAATTTCAGAGTTGTCTGAAATTACCTTTTCATTTCCAATATGTGTGTACTGTTCCTTTTCCTGTCTCTGTATTTAAAATGCATTGAATCTTCTCTATTCACACATGATCTCACCATTAAGGTCCCACCATTGTTCTCTAATCGATCTTATACCACTGTTGGTCACTTTTATGAAGTGTGAATCTAGTCATGTCATCAACTATTTTATTCCCTTTTAGGTAGTTCGGTGGTATCTGAGACCTAATCCTATATTCTCCATTTGTCAAATGTAACTCATCTAAATTCAGGCTCACTGCATCTCTGTAGCTCAATCTTTTACCAACTGCTTTCACCCAACTGCTTTCTGTGTGTATATTTCTCCAAACACAAAAATAATTAGACATTTGCTTTCAATTTAAGCTGCAATCACCTTTTTGCATTTTCTACAAACTTCTAATCGTCCTTCATAGATTAAAACAGATGTTAGTTTTTCAAAGATTTCATTTCTGGGACCCTAAGTTGTCCTGCATGGTACTTCTCTGTGTTATGACCAAACTGTGTATATTATGTTGACTTTTTCACTTCATTAGACTAGATAACTTTGAAGATAGAATGAATTATATTGATCAGATAATTATGAACTTATGTGCATAGCACATACAGTTTGTCTTTAATAGGTATTTAATTACCAAGTCCCTAGGTTCAAGAATCTTGGAAGTTATTAAATGAAAAGAAGCAAGTTATCAGAGAAGGCAATACAATATCATGAGCGTACAGGAGATAATTTTTCAAGGCATAATTAAGTTTAAGTGTAAGTGACCACTTTTTCCTAGGAAATGTGGGAAGTTGTTCTGTAAGACTTACACTGGAATTTTGAAAGTTGCTCTTTTTGCATTTTGCTTATGGAAATAACTCACTGACTGGCATGCTGTGATGTTGTTGTTTCCATAAATCTATCTATGGGACCATTACATGAACATAACTTTGGCTCTACCTTTTTATAAAAGAGGGTAGAAGACATTCTCTTGTCCTTCATCATGAGTGAAACACCAAGTCAACAAATACAGCTCAGAACGTTAAGCCTTAACAGATACCAAATCTGTTAATATTTTAAACTTTTATTTTATTTTATTTTATTTTTATTTGTATGTGAGTATGTGTGTGTGTGAGTGTGTGTGTTTGTGTATGTATGTGTGTGCATGAACATATGCTTGTGCCTATGTGAGTACATATGGAAGTAAAAAGACTGTTATGGATTCCCTGGAGATGAATTTATAGGCAACTGTGAGTGGTTCAATGCCAGTTTGTGGAACCATAGATCCAAGAGCAACAAGTGCTCTTCCCTGCTGAAACCTCTATAGATCTTTTATTCGGCTTTGAACTTATAACTTTCATCCTCCAGAACCAAGAGTGATTACATTTCAAATGTTTGTAAATTCTCAGCTTCAGAGAATTTTGTTATTTTGTTTTAGATACCTGAATGGTTGATACATTTAAAATTATAACTCTGCTTGAAGTTACATAATAAAAATCTCATGCTTTTACTATAGCAGAATATCAGTCAAATTTTTCTCTAGTGTATCCATGATGTATAAACTAGCTACAAGTTAGTCATTAGTAGCCTTCTAGTTTATCAGACTGATAATTATGGTATCAAAGTACTTGTGTTAAGTAATTCTTACTTTACTTACTAATGTATAGCAAACAAAATATGATAGCAGGGCATAAAAGATAGAAGAGCAGATTAACTCTGGAACTATGTACAAGCACTGAAGAACACACAGGAAACATTCATAGTCCACATGGGGTTTGGTACTATCAACAGTTTTAAGGAAATCTCTGGTTGTCTTTGAATGTATTCCCAGGAAATGAGGGGAAACAACTGCATTAGTAAGTGATTAAGTACAAGAATACGTTCAAACTATTAGTTATTCTTTTATGGGTATAGTGGGAGCAGGTGTGGAGAAGGGTCTTTATGTAGCTCTGACTATTCTGGCACTCACTGTGTAGACCACTCTGGTCTCTAACACACAGAGATATCCCTGCCTCTGCCTCTGGAGTGCTGGGATTAAAAGTATGCACCACCATGTCCAGCAAGATGTTCTTGTAACCTATTTGATTCATTGAGGTATTTATCATAATTTTTAAAAGATAGATAGTAAATGGATAAATCTTCTGGTATTTTGTTGTTGTTTTGGTTTTTTTTTTT
>JADRCC010066882.1:0-11970 GCA_019843855.1 Hylomyscus alleni
CTCCCCCACATACACTCTCTGCCTAGTTTTTGTTTCCTCTCCAGCTAAGAAGCCCCACCCCTTCCTTCACTAGAAATGGGGGCGTGGCCCGGCGGAGTGCGTCAGGATTTAGTCCTACTTGTCTGGCTGTGGGAACCCCAGAGGTACTTTTGACTCCTTAGATAAACTTGCAGTGTCCAGGTTCAGAGCTCACGGTTAACTAAAACAGCAAAGTGCCCTGTGTCAGCTTTGATTTACTTCCTTCTGCCTACAGAGGTTCTTAGTGACAAAGGCCATTGTGGGTGCCAATGGCAGACCGGGATGTGGCAGTCTGGCGCGTACTTCTAGCCCTGGGGGAACTGGAACTCTGACTGGAGCCCCTCACAGCCTCAGCCAGCACGGGACCCAGAGGAGCTGTGGATGGCAGCAGAGCAGAGGCTTAGAGCAGACTCAAGCCAGACTGTCCTGCTCTGCCGCATCTTGCTCATTGTACGACCCAAACACGAGTTGTAGTTTTTGTCATCTGCAAAATGGGAATAGCAAGAGCCACGGAGCTGTTGGGACACGTGTTTGAGATGTCACAGTAAATAGAGACAAAGCATCCTGCAAAGGCAGGGTCACTTACGAATTCAGCGCGGCCGCTGTGGCCGGCAGAGGTTGCTTGTGGAAGAACCCGAGAGAATGGGCAGATGCACTGTGATCCACCCACATTGTGATCCACGCTGTCCAGTGACAGAAAGTGTCTCTGCGTGTGCAGAGAGCAGCCCAAGTGAACTATAGAAGCGGGACACCGTGGAAGAAGCCAGACACAAAAACTACATGCTACATATGTCCATTCCGATACGTTCTAGAAAAGGCAGCTATCACAGGATCGGTGTCTGCTGGGGAGTGGGGTGGGGCCAGGGTTCTTCTCCCACCCGCTCCCACCCCCACCTCAGACTCGCTTCCCTCCCGCTGAGGCTGAGAGGCGCTCAGTGACACATTAGCAAGAAAGATGCCACAAGAAATAAAGTTTGTTATGAATTATTCTGTTTGGGGCTAATTATAGGCACAGAGGAGACGGGTGTTTACAGAGGCAGGAGGTGGGGGTGTGGGGAGAGGGAGGGGAAGAGGCCCCCCGAGGCCGGAGACAGTTAAGCACATGAGGCTGCATAATGGGGTGGGGTGGATAAGGCACTTTAAAAATAAACACAACTAAACTCGGGTCCAAGGTGATTGAAGTGTCAGAGGACAGATCTGAGGCCCTAGGTGCTGGCAGACCCCATGGACAAATCCTGGAATCTCAAGAGACACCAGGGTGCAGGACAGCCATGGGATGCCCTCTTCTGAGTGATGATTCTGGGTCTACACCACCTGCCCTTCATGGGGGAGCGGGGGTGGGGGTGGGGTGGAGCGCTGCTCTCCTGAGCCCTCCTTATGCCCTGCCTGAGGCAGTAGAAAGATGGTGTATCTCCACTCAGAGACCCTGGAGTTGTGTCTGCAGTGAGTTAGGAGGACACTGGAGAAGACCTGAGTTTAACCAGTGCCCTCTGGTTCCAGCAGGGTTGTGGAGGGCCGGAGGGATTTTAACAGACAGAGAAGCCTACCTGCATGAGGCCCCTTCCATGCCTTCAGCAGGAGGCAGAAACTCAATGTTTGTGTGTAGCCGTGTGTGGTCTTTCCCGGTTGGTCAGAGCCTGCAGCCTAAGGCTAGTGGACTTCTGCCCCGAGGCAAAGGGGGCCATACCTGCGGCTATGCAGCTGGAGTCAGGCATCCACAACACCATGGCTCAGTAACTTACCCTATCCATAAGGGCTCTTGGCATCAGACCTCGGTGCCAGCTGTGGACTCCCTGACCTGTGCGCTCAGCTGGCAGCCCGTTACACACAGGCTCTACAACAGAGTGAGCTGGTGCCTCTGCAACTTGCCAGAGTAACCCCACCCCACCTCCCTCAACAGTGCAGGGTAGGCTATTTGTTTATGCCTGGCTGACCCGCCATCGCCATCGGCTCAGTCAACTGAGCAGAGAATGACAGCCATCTTTGCTTTCTGCTCTGCCTTACCTAGCCTCAACCTGCTGTTCTGCCTCAGTCCTGTGCCTGGATGGATGCTTTGTGCAGGTGTAGCTCCTCTGTAGGCCTTGCTCTGTCAGGCAGTCTCCCACTGCCTGCTAGGGGACACTGTCACCCTTTCTCTGGGTCTGACCCCTCTCTGGTCTCCCATGTCCAGTGTTGCGGCCATCAAGGAAACTGTCACCAAGTGTCACAGCCTTGCTTCTGCAGTAGCCGCCTGACATGTCCTCCAACACTGTCTGCTCCCCATAGCTCCCCATACAAGGCCTATGTGCTGCCTCTGCGCCTGCTAGTTTCTCCTGCTACACAGAAAGCACCCTGAGTCCCTCCACAGACCAGAGCCTGGGGTGCCCAGGGAGCTATCCATTCCCTTGGCAGCGTGGACTGAGGGCCTATGGGGTTGTTTGACCATGCTGCAAGAGAGTCAGGCAAAGAAGCAAGCCCAGCAGAGATCCCAGTAGAGGGCGGGCACTGAAGAATGTCGGGGTGGGGGTGGGGGACACTTCTTGAGGAAGTACTGAGTGTAGGAGCTGCGTGTGCGTGAGAGAGAGAGAGAGAGAGAGAGAGAGAGAGAGAGAGAGAGAGAGAGAGAGAGAGAGAGAGAGAGAGAGAGAATATCCTTAGCAAAGAGAACAGCAGATACCAAGGCCCAAAGTCAGAATGGAGCTGGGAGGCTTAGCGGCTGGGAGAGGGAGAGGACAGGAGAAACATGAGGCAGAGCCAGCAGGTTTCCAGTCAGGATAATGCTTTTTCCTTAAGAGAAGTCGGGTAGCCACATGGGTGGCTGAGGAGAAATGTCCTGATCTGAGGTCTGTGTAATGTCCATTGTTCCCTAGAAACAAAGAGTGGACAAGGAAGAGGGGCCCAGAGGGAGGAGCCTCAGAAAACCGTCAGACCCATAGCACTTATCCCCAATGGAAGCTGACATCATGACTCAGTGATAGGCAGGGACACAGGAGGGGGGCAAAGACTCCTAAGAGCCGTGCTTTGACCTTGGAGGGCGCCCTCACAGACCCCCGAGTCTTGTGCCGTGGCATCTTACACAGCTTGACAAGGCCTGCTACGAGGACCTGCCCAAGGCACCCAGGTCAGGTTCCCCAGGGATTTGCTGCAGTGAGCACTGAGCCAAATCTGACAGAGGCTGTAACCTTGGACTTACCACGCTGATGATGGGCCCAGCGCCTGTCCCCTACCAATGGGTGGGCTCTAGACAGAGGTCAAGCCTGATTTTGCCCTGCATGGCGATTCTAAGCTGCCACTCCAGGCTCAGCTTACATTTGGTGTCAGGAGAAGCCAAGGACAGCAGAGAGAGTCAGAAGCCCTGGTGATGGGGACCAGAGGGAGCCAAGGCTGCCGGGCGGTGAATTGGACCAGAAGGAGGTCGAGCCGACCTTGAAGCAAGCCAGCCTGTGGCTGCTTGTGTCTGGAGTGCATCTCCGTGGGGACAGATGTGCAAAGGAGTGGGGTGGACACACAGATACACAAAGGTTCTGCCCCTGGCTTCCTCTGGGAGCAGCCTCCAAGCCTGGAAAGAGAACCAGCTCTCCACCTCCTTTCTCTCTCTCTCTCTCTGCCCTCCCCTCCCCCACCACACTCCATTTGTGCCGCTCCGGTGGCAGTGCCCACATTGTGCTGAGGGGGCAGATGAAGGTCTCCTTGCCCTCAGTCTCCCGCAGCAACAGACCCTGGTGGGAATTGTTGGATGAACAAACCGTTGTGCTACCAAAGCTGCTCCCTCTCCCACGGCGCCTGTCCCTGGGGTCAGGGTTGGGAGATAAGTGGACAAAGTAGGTAGGGCTTGTCTTTGCCCAGTGTCCACACGCAGCTGGGACCAGACTGCTGAGTGTCCCAGGGTAGCCAGCTTGGGGGAGGGGCTCAGCCTCTTTCCACTTCCCCCATTTCATTAAGACTCGTAAATTTCCTCATTAATATACTTAAAGTTCGTTTTAAGGGGAACAAGCAAGAGATAATTGATAATAAACCCTCTCTTAATGCCCTGAGTTTACTGTAGGTAATTTATATCCACGGGTACTGTCTCTCACTCCCAATTACCCATTTAGCTGCAGCGTAGTAACAGTTCAGTCAGGCTGATACCAACTTTTAGATATTCCAACCCGACAGCCATAAATGCCTGGGGGTGGGGGGTCCCTACTGGGACCACTGCAGGTTTGTATGAAGATTTAAATATCCATGCAGTTATTAGTGATTTATTAAAGAGCACATGACCTCTTCTAAAAAGTTCTAAATCTTCCACCCAAAGAGGCCCTGACCCTCCCTTTTAATGTACCACCCCCACACCTAAACCAAAGCAATGGGCTGCTCTTCTGCAACTCAGGTGACATCATAGCATCGCCTATGTTTCCATGGTGATGGAAAGCAAGGTGAGGCAGAAGCCAAGGATGGGGGACAGTGGGGTGAATCTCCTAGGGAACAAGAGAAAACCAGGCCTCTGTCCCAAGGCCTCCTAGGACCCCAGTTGGCATTTAGTGCCCCACCCCTCCAACAGATTCCTTCTGTTGACTCTCTTTCTGCCTGTCCCTTCAGGGGTCCTTGACAGGGAGGGCGCATAGCTTTTGCCACCACCTTCTCCCTCCTTTCTTTCATTTTCAAACATTCTGCCCTGACTTCATCAGGATGAGTGGGCGTGGAGGGAATGAGGGTTCAGGGACTCAAGGCCCAGAGAGGACAGTGGCTTACCTCAGGCTGCACAGTAAGGGTTCACCCATTTTTCCCTTCCTCCTTGAGCTCCTTCTCTCTGCTTCTTCCAGCCTCACCCAAGACCTTAGGAGCCTATGAAAGGGGTAGGAAAGATAATGAACCAACCAAGAAAACATGGAAATCGATAGTAGGAGAAAAAGTATGGCTGCTGTTAAGTGAAATAAACAAGCTGGTAATTATTTGGACAGCGGATAATTAAAACGGGGTGAAGGCTCATTACTATATTGTCAGGGGTGTGATGGCCGTGGCCAGATACCCTCTTCTCAGCTCTAAGGTTGAAGCCAGGCCTGGACTCCTTCCCTCCCAGATGGGGAGTATTTTTAATTGAATCTGCTCTCTGGGGTTGCCAGCTCACACTGCCTCTACCCTTGTCTGCAGCAACCTTCTGCTGGCTCCTTGGTTACAGTCTGAAGTCCAGACTGAAGGCCAGAAAGCCCAGGCTGCTCCCTGCCTCCTCTTTTTCCAGGCAGAGAGCATCACATAGCTCTTGCTGTCCCTCAGCCTCTAGAAGGGACAAGGTCTTGGGCCTCAGCTAAGGATGGATGGATGGTAACTAATCCCAACGAAGCCCCAGGCACCTGTGGGTGGCAGATGAGTCCCCAGTCTCTCTGCCTGGCCTCAGGGTATCCATCCTCTGCAGAGAAGACAGATCCAGAAAGAGAGAGTGCTGGTTAGGAGGACAGGGGAGAGGCAACTGAGCAGCACGGTGGTAACAGAGCCAGGGTGTTTGGCCAGGGAAGGGACTCCCCCTTGCCCTGCTGTGATCCTGTTTTGTAAAGTTGAGAGACCTCGGGCATTATTTAGTCTGGCTTTGGACTGCCAGCTTGTTTGGACAACACAATGTCTAAAATGTTTAAATCAGTTGTCAACGTTTTTTTACTGTGGGAGGTTCCACACCAATATGGCTTTCCAGCTTTCCAGCCATCCTGCCTGGTGGTAGCAGTGCCAGGACTGAGCTGACAAGGGGGTGGGAACAGCACCGTCACCTCTCTCTCTCCAACCTTAGCCCAGAGCCAGTCCCGCCACTCTGACACAGAGGAAATTGGCTGGCTGGGGATCACACAGCCAGGCAGAACAGAGTTAGGACTTTTGTTTCTGACCTCCAACGTCCAACCCCAAAATAGGACATTGTTGAGACAAGGTGCCACGGACCTGGGTGTGCCTTGGAGGGTGTATAGTCTGATAGAGACTGAAACTACCTGCGTGGCAATCCATGGAAGGTCCAAGACCAGGCCTCACACACCCAGGATGTGAGGCACCAGGGGGCGTGGCCTATAGGAGGGCACATGGGCCTCCTGGAATTAATGGGGCTAGGAGCACTGGGAGTGGGTGGGCACCCTGTAAGATGGTGGATTGCACAGGCTGGGCCTATACAAGATGGCGTGGGAGCTACAGGAGCTGGCCTCTGCCCTGTGAGGTATAGTTCAGATCATTTCTGGAAACAGCACTGCCATGTTGCAGCTGAGACTAGGGAGAGAGGACGAGGTGAACTGGGAGGCCCGGCAGCAACAGAGGACTCAGGAGAAAACCTGAAGACACATGGAGCTAGCAGAGAGAGACCAGGATTCTCTAAGGTGCCTTGGAGCCAGTGACCCAGAGAGCAGGAGGTCCTGGGGAAGTCAGGACTGTGTCAGGAGCCCCAGGCTAACTTGGAATGTGCTCCGTGGAAGGAGCTAGGTAGCCAGGTGGGAAGCCATGGATGGGTAGGAGCTGGCCCTGACAAAGTGTCTGGCTTTCCCCTCTGCTCCCTATATTAAGAGTGAGGTAGAGAATTTAACTTCTGAGAGCTAGGGCACTTGTTATCTGGAGACCTGTGGTCACTGTCACTGTGCCGGTGTGGTCATGGCTCAGGAGGACAGGGGGCCATCAAATGTGGTTCTGGGAGGCTCTACCCAGGATTTGCTGCTGTGGTAAGTAGGCTACTCCCCTGGGGCAAGACCTGAGCCCAGCAGTGTTCTGCACACTGGATGCAGCAAGACTGGAGGACCACTCATGCCCTGTCGAGCCACTTGCCTACCTGGTAGGAAGCTGTGCTTCACAGCCCTGGGCATCCATGTCTCCACCTCGAAGGGTAGAGTGGAAACAGATCTTTGCCTCCCAGAATCTTCATGAGGTTAAAGTGAGAAGGCAAGCCATGTTATGGTGACAAGAGTGTGCACTGGGCAGTGACGATCCTGTATTGCCTCACGGGGTCCAAGGGCTGATGACGGCGACCCACCTTGTGTCTGCAGCCTTCAGTTCCTTCCCAGAGGTTCCACAACCTCAGAGCCACTCAAGCTGAGCTCCGTTAAGCCAGTGAGATATGAAACGCCATCACATCCAGGACAGGATCTTTAATTAAATTAACTGCCGGCAACCTTGTAAAAAAAAAAAAAAAAAAAACGCTGATGGGGTCATAAATGGCTATGTAGGCAGTGGCCATCCATCAGCCCTGTGTGTCTGCCAGGGGCCACACCTGCCTGCCATGGGATAGCCACACTGGCCTATGGCCACATTTCTAGAACTGCCGCCATCTTTACGTAGCCTGTAAGTACGTTTACCTGTTGAAGGTTACAGATGAAAACGGGGAGGGCTTGGGTGCTAACCCAGGAGAGAAAATGCCCTCCAGCCTGCAGGCCAGTAGGGTCGCCTCTAATCCACAGGCAGTCTGTGAATGCCCCAGGTCTTAAGCTGCTTGCTGTGTGACCTTGAGTGGGCATTCTCCCTCTCTGAGTCAGGTTCTTCACTAGACAGACAAGAGGACTCCCTCTTTTCCGGCCCGCCTCCCTCCTCTATGATGTTCCCAGCACTCTCCTGGCCTCCCGCCCCACAGGGAACAGTGCCAGCTGCTCTTTTATGTCTCCTTCAGCTGAGGCTGCCGTGGCTCTGGCAAGGCTCATGTGCTGCCTTGCACTGAGTAGTGACGAGGTACCTGCACCCATCACTGCCAGGTGACAGATGGAAGAGGACATGAGGTACACAGGCACACATGCCATCACTATCCCCACCTCTGTGCAAGCCAGACAGAGGCCCACGGAGGCCCACCGCCACATGCCACTGGCAAAGTCAAAGCAGGGAAAAGCCTCCTTTCTACCTCCCCCTTCCCCCCTTCTCCCTGGGCTCTGTGACCACATAATTACCCCGGATTCCATTCTATTTAATTGTAGCTTATTAAATTCTAACCAGCCAATTATCAACCACAATTACAGCTTAATTCAGGGACACAATAGCTATTTTATCGTTTGTTAATCAAATGCTTATTTAGACCTCAGTTTTATTAACTATTTCTCTGGCCTGAGGCAAGGCCCCTTGGAAGGGGGTAAGTTCCTGAGTAGGGCCCAAGGCTCTGTCCCTCATGACAGCTCTCTGTCCTCCAGAGTTTCCAAGTCCTCTTTGCCGGTAGGCTTGAGGGTTCCCAGTGATGGCAGCGGTGTCACCCGAAGGGTGGGTGCTAGACAGAGTTAGAACATGGCACACCACACTCCTCACCAGGCCCCGCACAGGTGTTGGCCACATGCTACTGACATGCCGCATGTAGACAGAGAGCAAAAGACTTCTCTGTGGTCAGTGCCTGGGGACCAGATGGAGTTAGCAGTGCTCACTTGAACAATACAGCCATGGAGACTCTCGGAGGAGTGAGACTGGAGCTGAGACCTAAGAGGGGCAGCCACAGGAAATAAGGGAGATGAGATGCAGATAGAACAGGGGCATGTGCAAAGGTCCAGTGGTAGAAAAGTTTTGTGGGTTTGAGAAACAGGAGTGGAAGGGGAAGTAGTGGGTACAGCAGACCCAGGCTGAGGTGATGCCCATATTATGACTGTCTGTCTGTCACTTGTGGGGTATGTGGCCAGTCTTACGGAGGCAGTTAGAAGAAGCACATTTCGTCTACCAACAAAAGCCCAGTTGTACAGCAGCAGCCAGGGCAGGGTTGTCTGGCCACACTCCTCTTCAGCAGTTCAGTCTGTCTGCCTGTCTTCATGGTGCTTGTGTCTGTCCTTGTGTCCAAGGACCTGGAGCCCACTGGGGAAGAGGGTGACTTTCCTCCAGTCTTGGGAAGGTGGTTCCTGCTTCTGTGAAACTTCCATGCACACATTACCATGGAAACCAGAGTGTGTGCATGTACGTGTCTGAGAGCGGTTGGAGCAGCCATACCACTGTGAGGTCTCTCACCTCCTGTCTCTTCTTTGTGCATAATCCTACATGGAAGAGACCACGGTCATCACCAAAGCCTGCATGCTGACCTGTCCCCGGGGTATCCTGCGCAGCTGGAAGCCATGGCTGGAAGGACAGATGGCTGGTGGGTCACTGCTCTGACCCTGCCTCCTCCTGCTGCTCTTTCTAGGTTGTGCAGGGTCTGCAGCCAGGTTGTGTGAAGCCGTTGCGAGGCAGTGCCAAGGACTGCTAGGTTTCTAGGGATCGCAAAGGCTCCTGGGGTGTATTCCTGGGCCGGTGGCACCTTGTCTTCACTTTCAGACAAGTTCGCAGTTCTGAGTTGCCACCCGGAACCCCACAGCTCTTTATGCGCCCCAAGACCTGCGGCCTGTAGCAGGGCGGGGACTTGCCACCTCCATTTCCTACACTTCCACGTGTAGCTCTCTCTGTCTCCCCTCCCTCCTCACCTCTCCCCCACCCCTCCTCCCAGAATGTATCCTGTGTATTAGGTTCTTGTAGTCAAGCTTCCCTATATAGATTTTAAGAAAACTAGACTCCGGCAGCTGTCTCTCCTAACCCTGCATGTCTGCAGGCCGCACCAGGCCCCTGGGCTCTCTTACCTTCTCCACCAGGCCCAGTGGCTTATGGCCTGGAGACTGCTCTCCCTAGAGGAAGTGTCTTCACTTCTCTTGCAAACCGCTTTGATTTGTTGAGTGATTGGAAGGGAAATGGAGCTGGCCCTTAAGAAAGTTAGCGTTGTCTGGTTCCTGTCCTTTATCTCTGGGCTCCAGTGCCTTTCCAAGTGATGAATTCAACATTCATTTGACAAACACTCTCTGGGCACTTGCTACATATGGACACCAGCCTAGCTCTGGAGATGGGCAGGGGACAAAATCACTCAGTCACCGTTCTCAAGGCTCTAACATGCTCAAAACTGGCAATAGGATTGTTGTCTGGGGGCTCCGAGGAGGATGACCAGCGCTGTTTGGGGGTCAGGAAAGGTTTTTGGCAGAAGGGAAGTTTGAGCCGGTAGGTATTACAGGTTGGGCAGAAGCTGTCCAGGAAGGTAGACCATTAATCTACCTTCCTGTGAACATCCATCAGAGGGGCTAAGGGTCCTGACTCCAGATGGCTTCAGCTAAGCAAAGAACTCACTGGTCCCAGCACTACCCTCAACTCGTGCCTGAGAGGTCAGCCTGCCCCCTTCTGGCCATCCGCCGTGGCTGCTGCTTCAGACCCGCTTCACCTTGGGTTTGGCCTTGCGTTGATAGCCAAGGCCAGCAAGGCTGGCCCCCTGCTGTGAAAGGCCACAGAGCGACTCCAGAGCCACCCAGAGCTCCAGACCTGTCCCCTCATCCTAGCCAAGGTCTTGGACTCCTACCCCTGTAGACGGGGACCTGCATGACCAGGAGCTGGGCAGGGTGACTGGCGAGGGAGCCAGGACTAGGGTCAGCCACCTGGCCTGCTGAGTGTTAGCTTCCTTGGAAGAAAATCGGGTGCCGTTCGCCAGAGTGTTGGAAGGAGGCAGAGCCTGGAACAGGATGTGCAAACGCTCTTTAGGGATTGCAAGTCATCAAGATGCCACCGAATGTCGAGGGAGTCCTCGGAGTGAGGCCAGAGGGACGTCTCAAGCACTAGACCCCAGAGGCACATTTGCCTGCAGTATTTCTCTCTGTTTGCCTGGGCATCTGTATTGTCTGAGGAGCTGGGACACCCAGGCCACAGGGACCTGCAAAGAGCTGCCATCTATAGTTAAGCCTCTGGGGCACACTGGGCTGCCACGGGGACCCAGCCTCCCCTCTACTCCAGTCCCAGTCAGCGTTTTTTTCCAGGGGTGTTGAGAAGCAGCTGGCTATCTTGCCCCAGCTGTGTTCACCCCACCAGGGGTTCTGCGAGGAGGGAAGGCGCAGGTGGCAGGAAGAGGGAGCAGGGTGCTGCCGCGCAGAGAAAAGAGCTGGCTTCTGGCAACAGCTGTGGGAGGCCAGGTGACATCCTGCCCCCACCCCTCCCACCCTGCTGGCTGGGATGAAGCCTTACTCAGTAAATGTGACTTCATTAATAGCTTGATTAATCACACCTCATATTTTCGTGGTGCTTTTAAAAATAAAACATTGGAAAGCATGTTCACACCCATCCTGGGCCTCTAAGCCTCACTGGAAAGTCGCATGTTCCCTACTGCAGCGAGGAAAGTCATGGGGCTCAGCCTCACACAGAGACATGTCCAATGCACTGGGTGGAGCTGGGTATTCGGCAGGGAGGGATGCTGTGTGTACCTATAGCTGCCTGCGGGCTTCTCAGCCCTCTCTCTGGGTCTTCCCATAGACTAAGAAGGAAGGGCTACCATGCACAGCTTTTAATTTCTAATATAAATTGGGGTCATTTAGTCATTCAACAAACATTCTATTGCCATCCAAGCCACATCTGTGTGCCTGTACCCCAGAAGGAGGTGCATGGGATGGGACAGATGCTCAGGTGGATGACTATCTAATTTAATTTCTGCTGTGGTAAAAGTATGAAGACAATACGCAGCTTAGGGGAGAAGGAGTTCCAGGTTATAGTCCGTCACCACGGGGAAATCAAGGCAGCAGGAGCTCAAACAGCTGATCACATCACATCCAGTCAAGAGCAGAAAATAAATGCACAAATGCATGCTTTACACTCGGCTAACTTTCTCGGTTCTCATCCAGTCCAGGGTGGCCTGCCAGGGGAATGGTGCTGCCCACAGTGGGCTGCATCTTCCTGATCAGTAAGACATCCCCAGAGCCACGCCCACAGACAAGCTGGTCTAGACAACCCCTCCTGGAGACTCCTTCCCAGCCGATTCTGAAGTGTGGCAAGCTGACAGTTAAAATAATCACAGCGACAGGATGTGGACCCAAGCCCTCAGAGGAGCAGGCTCTTTTGCTGGTCCCTCCCAGGTGGACAGAAGGGGGCAGGCACTCACTGTCTACTCGCCCACGCCCACTCTCCCCAAGGCCCTGGAGTCTTCCCAAAGCCTGAGTAGAGACATCCCAAGTTCCTCCTGGGCCCTAACTCTGAGCCTCCCCAACACACACACACACACACACACACACACACACACACACACAC
>JADRCC010066934.1:0-10831 GCA_019843855.1 Hylomyscus alleni
AAAAAAAAAAAAAAAAAAAAAAAAGAATAACATGCTGTCCAACACTAGGGGAGTAACTGAATAATTTGTGAGCCAGTGCTACAGAATATAATACAGCTGTGACAAAAGCCTTTCTTTCTCTTCTCTCTGGGTTCTTCGCCTGCTCTGCCTCCCCTCTTTGCCCCAGGGACACTCACCATTATAGAGCCAACCACGGGACCTTTGATCACCCACCACAGAGCTGTGCTGTCATTCATATCCCAGCATCTGAAAGATGGGCAAAGAGGAGAAGTCAAAATAGACCCTGCAGAGCAGCACATGACTAACTGGGTGCCTGCTCTTCTCACCCTCTGTGTACCCTTGACCAGGGAAATGTGGAGGTAGCGGTAGGCTGGCTAGAAGGCCCTCACCAGAGGCTTGCTTTTTCTCTGTTCCTGTCATGACAGAGACTGGAGCCCAAGAATCAGGGTCAGAGTGGGATCCTGGGAAAGAACATGTCTCTCATTCAGATCTGGGGTTCTTGACCTCACCCTCAGCATTCTTCTTCTTGTCCCCCAAAGGATACCAGATGTTCAGAGCGTCCCCAAAGCTGCCCCAAAGTAGATGGGTTCAGAAATTTACCCATTCTCTTGCTGGACTGTCAATTGAGACAAGGCTAACCACAAGGGGTAAGGGCTGAAGCAGGGCCTGGGACCAGGCTTTGGTCCAGAGCTGAGACAGGACTGGTCCCATGGGGTGAGGACTCAGGTGGTACCCAAGGCTGCACTTAGGTCAAATCAACACGTTGAGGAGTTCGCATGAAGCCAGGCAGGCACTGAAGCCCATGCATACAATAGACTCTGTACTACAGCCTGATTCTCTGGTTGTACTTACCCTGCATCATCAAAGTAGAGTCTCAGCACAGCCCACACAGTTACACACACAGTAGGTGTCCCTAGAGAGCAAGAAAAGGAAGCCCAATTGCCCAGGATACTCTTAGCCTTGGGGTTTCCAGGGACCCTATTATCCCTCACACTTTAGCTTCTTCCCCTACTTTCCATCTCCCCCAGCTTCAGACCATCTGGTCTCCTAACATGATTCCTGAGTATAAGTCTCCCTCAGAAAATGGGGGTCCCACAAAAAGAAAGTTAAAAAGTGGGGGTTCTAGGAATTAACAAGAAGCCCACAGCCTAGTGAGGACTCGATTATCCGATGCTTCCTAAAGCTGGGACCAAGGACACAGCTGACCAAGTGGACTGAGCCCATTCAGACCCAGCCAGTGACCTACCCCAGCCAATGATGGTGTACCAGTAGAAATATCTCCTCTCGGGGAAGAAGGTCTCCACCAGCAGTGTAAAGAGGTACAGGCCTTCAATGAACAGCCAGAAGTAGTTGGACACCACGCAGTAGTGGAAGAAAACCATGACAGCTTTGCATTCCACCTATAGATACAGCCAGAAAGGAAAGCTGAACTCCCTGCCATGTCTCCATGTAAATCTTGAACTCCTAGCTCCACAGGATGAAGGGAAATCCTGAGGCCTATCAGCACTGGCATACCTAGCATCAAGTGTCTCAAAGCCTAAAACTGTAGGCATTCCCCACAGGAGTCTGCTTACAACATGAGGATCTGGATACATCGAAGGTGCTGACACATACTTTGGCCATGGAAAAATCTCTTCTCAAACAGATACCCCAAGCATATCCTCCTAGTGAAGCCCCCAAGTCTCATCTGTTCTTATCCCAGGGTATCAAAAGCCAGTCTTCTGTATGTACCTCCTTCACACATATGTGCTTGGGAAGGCACTGACAAAGACACTGGTCAGCTGGTACACAGAATGGCACATGACTGGTAGCATGCCTAGGGACTAGCTAATCCCTATCTGAGCCTCATCTCACCTAACCCCCCTGGCCCAAGAACGAGGCTGAGGGCCTGGCTGTGTTTTGTATTGGAGTGAGGTTATACACTAGCTACAGTAACCACCCAATAGCTTCTGAACCTTTGTTTGACCTAGGGTAAGACCTTCACCTTCAGGAACACATTCCCTGTAGGATGTTAGCAGGGCAGAGTCCTGGGGTTCTTGGGCTGCTTGGCTCACTTACAGTGGAAACAAAGCAATGACTGCTGTCCTGCTCGGCGTACAAGATCCAGTCTTTGATGAAGACGGAGATAGCCCTCAGCATGAAGGACACAAACAGGTTCATGTGGATGAAGTTACGGGTGCAGTGCAGCTTCCTACATGGACCAGGGTGGGGAGGCCATGAGTTCACAGTACGTCACACCCTCAGGGTAGGGCTGCTCTGGGCCTACTCATGGCTTGTCTTAATGGGGTCCCTCTCCCAGACCACCCTCTTCTCCCATCTCAATAATCCTCTGCCTTCCCCACCCTGGTCATCCACTGGCCAGACCTCTCCCTCCTGTAGCTTCTCTACCTAGCAAGCAAAGGAAATTTCTGGAAGGGATTGCGCCTTATTGTGTGGTCCTGGACATATGAGCTGCCCTCTCAGGCCACCTTCCCATCTGCTCTACTAGGGACAGGGCCTGCCTTCCAGGGGACTTTCCAGGGATCCTAGGATGGACAGTTCTGGCTCTGAGGCTACTGGGCTCTCACCGGAAGCGGCACAAGATGACCATGGCAGTGGTGAGGGTGACGAGGGAGGTGCTGTAGCCGACTGTGTAGAGGGCCTTCACCGACAGGTAGTAATAATCCTGGAGCAGGGTACAGGACATGCAGGGCTCTGCTTGGAACCAGTCACTGTTCCCCTAGGACCCACACCCAGTGTCCCAGACCAGGCCCTTGGGTCCAATATGTCCCCCCTCTCTGCCATCACTCCACTCCTGGCTGGATGCCTGCTCCTCTCTGCACAGGGTCAGTACTTTAAACCTGTCCAGAATGTATGGAAGGCAAGGGCGCTGATGAATTAGAGCAGAACACAGTCCTAGCCTGAAGAAGGGTTGAAGAAGCTCCCTGCTAGAACCAGAATTAAGTCATCCATTCCTGGGCTATCTAGAAAACAGTGTCTTGAAAATGTAACCATGGTTGAGGGGACTTGAGTGACTTGAGGGGACAGAACCCAACAGGGGGAATGAACATCCTACCTACCATGCTCCAGGCTCAGTATCCAGCAGGCAGGCGCTTATGAGTGCTGCCCAGAACCCTGAGCTCCTCAGAACTAACCCACCACCTCACTTACCTGATCCCCAGACTCAGGCTCATAGTCATCAAACCCACAAGCATCGAAGTAATGGGGGAAGGGCTCTGACCAGCCGTCCTCAGTGCAGTTCCGGCCCACGACTCCCATGTCTGCAGAGAATAGAAAACTAGGCAAGGCATGTGAATGGCTTAAAATGACCCTGAAAATGATTTCATAGTGGGACTTCATGAAAGCCCATGTGTTCAACAGGGTGGCTCAAGGTAGAAGACGGTGATTATGGAAGACCTGGCATGTGTCCTTCACTAATGATGAGGAAGATGGGAGAATGAGCAGCCTGATCCCTTAATCAAGAATTCAGCATACCTATATCTCTCCTGTAATATTCTCTAACGCTCTACAGAAGAAACTCTGGAGCCCGCCCCAGAACCCTAGATCAGCACTACTCAAAATATCAATGCGCAGAACCACTTAGAAACTTGTCACAAATGCTACTCTCAAGCCCCACCTCAGGGTCCCTAACAAGGCATTCAGTATGTTCAAGGCCTCCTTGGGGTGACTGTAGGGTGAGGATTTGGCACATTTGAACTCAGAGCTCTGGGTCTACCAGCAGCTGTAACATCTCACACCAATGGGGCACCTGGCTTTATTGCTTTTTAGCAAGCCCAGGCATCTTACCGCCAACCTTACAAAGATACAAACTCGGTGGGGTTTTGTTTGTTGTTTTATTTTTGCCTTTCAGAGTTTTTCTGTCTGCCTCCCATCACCAATGTGCATTCCTTCTCTTTGGATTGACTTAAAGTTCATCGTGTGGGAGGCTGGAGGGACGGAGCCGTCACCGCTACTGAAAGAGGCGCTTGCTACCTGCAAAGCAAAATGCAGGCTATTTTTCACGTAAGTGGGTTGCTTCGGCCTTGAATAACATCATGTCATTTTCCTGAGCTGGTGAGAGCCACTAAGGTCCAGAGGAGCACAAGGCAAGTAGGCCTTTTCTTCTAGCTAGCCCCAGATATTTGCCCCTACCTGGCAGCCCAAGAGCTACCAATCTCTTAAGACATGTTGAAAGGAACAGGACTCAGGGTAATCTTAAATCTCCAGAGATAAAAATCAAGGTTTGTTGTTTTTTTTTGTTTTTTTTTTTGTTTTTTTTTTCAAATTTCAGTTGTATACCTCTAGCCACCTTGTAGGCTTGGTAGAGTGCAGATTCTGGGGCCTCATCCTAGAGTCTGTGATACAGTCAGTCTATGGGTTTCAGGGCTGAGTGACTAGTGTGTGGTAAGAGACCTCTGTGGACAGGGAATCTGGAGCACACACTGCTAGGCAGGATCCTGTCCTCTGTGATCAAGGTGGTCTCTGGGAAGCTCAACAAGGAGACAATGGGTCAGTGCAGAACAGAAGAGAGAGGGAAAGACCCCTCAGTTTTTTTGAGATAGCTTCTCTGTATAGTCTTTCCTCTCCTAGAACTCATTCTGTAAACCAGGCTGGCCTTGAACTCAGAGATCTGCCTGCCTCTGCCTCCTGAGTGCTGGGATTAAGGGCATGCACTACCACCACCTGGCTACCCCTTCTCTTTTCTAACCAGCATCTACTCCTGCTGGTGGACTTGGGGAAGGTGTCAGAAAGTTGGACATACTCTCCCTGGGAGGAATGATAGAGCAGAGAGCCTGCCCACAAGAATAGAATGGGAGAGTCTCCGCAGCTTCTCTGACACTTGTGACACAAGCCAAGAAGGGACTCCAGCAGCCTGGGTCACCATTAGCAGGTTCACTGTCTCTTCTTCAGAAAAGTGCATCCCTAGCTGCTGCTGGCAATCTCCCTGCAAGGTCCCCAAACAGTTCAGAATGTCTGAATGCCTCCCCCATCTCACCTGAGAGTCAGAGTGGCTGAGCCACTACCCTCCCTGGGCTTTGGATAACTCTGCCTTGCCCACCTCACAGAAATAAGAGGAAGAAAGAGACAGAAGGTACAGAAATTTGAAAATCATTTTTTAAAAAAGAAAAAAAGCTTCCTAGAGGGAAGAGCTTTTTTTTCTTTTATTTTCTCTCTTTATTTTAATAACACGAAGTAGGCTTGAAAAACATAAATGTTTTTGTTTCCAAAATTGCTCTATGAATATTGTTCTGATAGAAATCTCCGGAAGATGGAGTGCTCTCCAGATTGCTGAATCTTGCATGACAGCATCTCGTTCACTAGACTGTTTCACTTCAGCATCATCATGGCAGCATAGCACACTCCCTGATAGATGGTGTCCCACCACATCACCTACATATGGTGGCCAAGCATCTGCCCTCGATCCAGCTAGCTAAATCAGAGACTCTGGTGAGACCCCCGGAATCTGCCCTTTACCCAGTCTGCAGAGAGGGGGACTGGGATAGGGAGGCCATACATCCTCCTGCCACACATTGCCTCTTGTAGCTCTAGGCTCACCAGGGTTGCAGCTGATTGCCTGTGATGCTCAGAGTGGTGCACGGTTCGGCCCCATCCAATTGATTGGAGTACAAAGCTGAACCCTGAGAACCTCTATGGGAAACCACCCAACACCTTGCAGTACAAAGGCTCCCCTCTTACAGCCCACGATGGGCCCCAAGATACCCAGGACTCCCCCGCAGCACGTGGTTACAGGCATGATGGATGTACCGTCTTCTGAGTACTTGGGTACTCTCTTCCAAGAAGACAACACACAGCTCTATCAGAGAAGGCACACACTCTAGAGCACACGGAGGAGGAAGCCCTGCTACAAAGCAGCTGCCCTCCACCCCACCAGCCCAAGGTGACTCCAGCGCACCCCTCACCTGTGATTTCCAAGGAATTACTATCAGCAAAACCAGAATCTCCTGCGAAACACAAACATGGGTCAGTCAGAATGCTGTGGTTCTCAGCTGCCCCATCAACTAAGGCTAGGACTGCCCAGTGTGTGGAGAGTGGGCAAGAGATCACGAGGCTGAACCTCAGGAGCCACACTTCCCCCTGGCTCACTGGCTCTGACAGCTCCAGTCTCACCAGAGCAGTAGCTGCATGGCTGTGATGCTCACAGGGGTGTGTGGCATGGTCCCCACCAGAGAGCCTTCATGGAGGGAGGAAGCAGAGTGAATATGCCTGGAACCTGGGATTTTTATTTTTTTAGAGGTTCAACCCCCACCTCTACTCTAAGTCTGTTTTTCATCAAAGGAACCCCCAAAGTCCAAACAGTTTACCTGTAGACAGGTTTCTCCCAACTTCATAAACTTTATTCCTCGTATTTATCTAAAGATGGCCTCAAAGTTAACCCCATTTCCTCTCGACTTTTCAAAATCCCATTTCTAAGCTGAAGTGCCACCTCCTTCAGGACATCTATCCTGACCTCCTTCTTGTCCTGCCTGCATAATCTACCCTTAGTTCTCTTCTGGTCTCTTGTTTGGTAGGTGCATTCCCACCTCATAGCTGCTGGGATGACAGAGTCTGCGTGAACGCAACAGGGCCATCCTGCATGTAGGAACATGCGTGCACTATGCACACAAACAGGCTTGTTTTCCAATCTCTTCATTAGGGATTCAAACACGTGACCCAGCTTGAAAGGGCCTTGAAGCCAAACACTGTGTCCTCCACCCCCCCTACCCTCCAAGATGGACAAATTCTGGGGAGGAGGAGAGGAGCTGATCCCTGATGGTCCTGCCATGATCGCTCGCTATACCACCACCATTCCAGCATCCCGGGCCATCGGATCTCCTCAGGCTGGACTCTGCTGGGCTAATGAAACTCAGTCTGTCCTCCCAGGGGTCCTCTTACCTATGGTTTCTGTCATCCAGACTGCATGCAGAGGGAGAGAGAACGAGAGAGAATGTGAGTAGAAATGTAGAGGCGAGCAGGACTGAAGTCAGAGCTGTTCTCACAGGCCACTCGCCGCCCAGCCCCCGCGGGTCCTAAAAGGCCTAGGGAACCCATGCTAGAACCTAGCAAGTTCACAGGGTCAGGGGCGGAGCTAACTCCACCTCCAGGTCAGGAGGAAGCAGAGGCACTGACTAGGGTGGCCTCCCAGAAAGCCAGCACCTCTGGGAGGCCTATCCAACAGCACCGTGACTGGGCTTTCTCAGGAAGGTGAAAACAAATGAGATAGCAGTTCAGTGGCTTCTGAGGGGAGGGCAAGTCTCACAACCAAGCTTGTGAATGGAGGCGCTAAAGGCCCAGCTTTAATGAACCATTAAGAGCCAGGTGTAAATAACATCCCTGCTCCCCCAAGGCGGGTGCAGCTGAGGGAAATCATTTTACTGTCCTTCCTGTCACCTCTTGTGACATCAGTGCGGCTGTAGGAAAGAAAGGGTTTGCGGCTGGAATCCTGCCTAGAGAGGATGTGCCACAAGCTTCACATAACTAACTGAAGTAAAGCAATGGGGGCAAGGAGGAAGTGATTAAGCTGCCTTCCAGAAGAATCAATCTCAGGAGCTAGCTGAATCACAGGCCCGGTCTCTGACAGACAGCCTCTATCTTCCCCCTATTTACTCTCTCAGCATAGAGCCTCCTCCAGAACTTACCCCCTGGCCTGCTCCCAGAGCCCTCAGGAAAGGAACATTCAGAAACCAGTTTCTCCCAGACTAGCAGGAG
Organism: Hylomyscus alleni; assembly: GCA_019843855.1. Lineage (NCBI taxonomy): Eukaryota > Metazoa > Chordata > Mammalia > Rodentia > Muridae > Hylomyscus > Hylomyscus alleni. Next base: position 7,687 of record JADRCC010066934.1, read on the forward strand.
GTGGGGTATCGAGATAAAACACACCTTCTCTGAGCTCAGGAGAGAAAGTCAAGGACGGAGGCTTGGGACTCTAATGCATACTATTCTTTCTCTCCTCCTCCTGCAAGCCAGGTGGAGACAAGTCACTGGGGGTGGCCTCACAGGCAGGCTCAGACATCCTCTCCATGAAGTTAGGCCCATTGGGGGTCCTGTCTTCTAATGAATTCACATTTCTATATCCAATGTCACAGCTCCATCACTGCACCCACTCATGGGATCCTAATTTGGCCCCAGGAACTCTACACAGCATTTTGATAGCACCAGAGACCGTGAGCAGACATGACATGTGAGATCCACAGAAGCCTCCAGTCAGCTTTGGTTTCCTGGCACAGGTCTTCACACATACGTCCCTGAAGCCTATGTCCACACACCATAGACTACTTTCCTTGGTGCCCAAGACCCTCTCCTGGATAGCCTGGGTTAGGGGAGCAGGGCCCTCTTTCCTCCTCCCCTCTAAATCCTCATGACCACCTGAGGGCAGCAAGGTCCAGGGATGAGCTTTTCTTGGCATGTGTGTGTGTGCTGGTGGACAGGCTAGAGGACTGGGCATCTGCCCACATCAAGTGGTTAAAGAATGTGGTCATAGTGTCTTTTTACAGAGATAGAAACCGTAACCAAAACAGGGTATTTGGTCCTACAGACCCATCCATCCATAACTTCCTCTGGACCTCTGAGATATCTCTGTCTATGTCATCATCATGGTAACTATGACGATGTCAGCTAGCTTTACTATTGAATATGCAAAATGCACCAGGTGCTGTGCTACATGCATCTCTATAGGTGGCCTGGCTTTGTCCTCACAGACCACCTGGGGAAAACAACCACCATGTCACCTTACCATCTGGCAGGCCAAAAACTTGAGTGATAATCTGCCTTGCCAAAGGTCCCTAATGGGGTAGACAGTAGTGGTGCCGTGGACTCCGTGCCTAAGCCCAAACTGCCCTCACCTGCCTTGACAGCTGCCTGGCAATGCAGACCTGGCACTAGGTACAGTGCTAGAGAAGAAGTGTTTCCATGCCCTGTGCCAGCATGAAGGACACCATCCCATCCTGCCCGTTAGCTGTCATCTGCCATCTGGGGGCAGCTGAGTTTTTAAAGCTTGGCTCCAGGAAGGAGTACGGCTGTGTGGATTGCAGGTTAAACCGGCACAGTTGGGAGAGAGTCTGAGTTCTACTTACCTTGGTCCGGGTTGAAGATCCGGAAGACCTCAGGGCAGCTCACAAGGACTATCTCGCCTATGTGAGCAGGCTTCCAACATGTGATATTGTCCCACATGCCAGGGCAACCTGGAAGAGAGAGCCATGGTGAGAGAGGGCCTGGCCATAGACACCCCACATGCACACAAGTGCACACAAGCCATAACCAGACCCAGAAACACCATATACATCCCACATATGCAGGTACAGACAGGCCCAAAAAACACAATATTCATACTATAGATGTGTGCGCACATATATCCCTCTGTAATTGTTAATTTAAAATATCAACTTGACTTGCTTTAGCATCACCTGGTGAGGCCCTCCTCTGGTGATAGTGGAAGCACCATCAGTGAGGATTAAGGAAGGAGGAAAGAGCCACTGTGAATGTGGGCGGTACTCTCTGTGGGTGAGCAGGAGGAAGGAAGAAAACTAATGGAATGCTGGCCCTCCCCATTTCTGTGCTTCTGAGGTGCCATAATGTGAGCTGAGCTGCTCTACTGTGTCTCCCTGACCAGACACAGAGCCCCCGAAACTGAGAGCTAAAATAAATCAAAGCCACTGCAAGAGCTTCAGAGCAGGGGGGCTCTGTGGAAGGCCTCCTCTTCTTGTCCCAGATGCCTGCATTCTCCCAGTCTCGCCACCATTCTGGGGTCTGGCCTCACAGCCACCTCCTCAGTTGGGCTCACGTCTCTGTGAAGGTGGGGTTGAGGCCAGACCAGCTCTGAGGCTGCACCCATAGCCCACTTCCCTCCCAGCACAGGCCTAGAGCAGGTCACAGCTTGCCCAGCTGAGAGATCCTTGGGAGTGACTGTGGAAAGACTTGGAACAGAGAGAGGTGATGGAGGCAGAGTCCTTGAGAAGGCCAAGGTCAAAGCCTTGTTATGGGGATGAGCTGGCAGAGGGGAAGGGACAGGTTCACAGTGAGGTACTGAGGAATCACCAAGTCTTCCTGGGGTAAGCCGTGAGGAAGACGAGAGTATCAGGCTTGACTAGATCTGACTAGGTCTGGTGGCTCCTGGGAGCCCTCTGCTTTCTGTATATTTGCTCTCCTCTGGCCACCATCTCTCTGCCCCTCCTCTACACTGCAGAAACCCTCATCAAGGTCAACAACAATGTCTTTGCTGCCAAATCTGAAGAACAATTTCAACTCCAGCCGAGTTGGACTCTGCCCACCTGACTGGCTACAGATTCTGGAAGTCATCCCGTCTTGGGCTACCTGCCCACTCTCCTTAGATGAGCTCACCCTGCTCAGAGACTTAACAGAATTGCATGTAGACATCTCTAGTCTTTGGCCTCCAGCCATTCTCTGTGTTGCCCCATGGTCAGGTCTTGGCTGCATGTTCCCACTTTGAGGGGCCAAAGCCAAGTCAAGCACAGGAGTCCTAGACTCCACCCAGACCCTCCTACTAAACCCACACTGTTTCAGCCCAGCTAGATTCTGAGAGTTGTTTACTCCATTTACATCATGTGTGGCATCAAGTCCTACTTGATTCCCTTCAGACATCAATGGGACCTAGCAGCCTTCACTGGCGTCACAGCTACAGCCTCTTCCTAGATCTCCCCCAGCTAGTAGCAAATCCTTTCCAAATACGCATCTAGCTCAGTGACTCCGTATCATCAACCTTGAAAATCTGTGTGCCTCACATCCCAGTTCCTACGTATAACACCTGCTGTCCCTGTCCCTACCTGGCCTTGCCAGGCTTAGTTCCCTTTGAGCATTTGAGTGGTGAGACAACATGTCTTTTGGTTATGAGCCTAGCCTTTAATGGATGAACCATCTCTCCAGTCCATGAGTCATGTCTCCCAAGGAAAGAATGTGAAGAAGAAGAGCAAGGAGGAGGGAGCCCCAGGACACCTCACTTGGGGGTTTACAAAGGAAGCACAGTCGGAGAGCATATGACAAAGGT
>JADRCC010066944.1:0-11795 GCA_019843855.1 Hylomyscus alleni
TCATATCATATCATATCATATCATATCATATCATATCATATCATATCTAACGATATAGCTCTTTGAAGCCTCTGGAGGAAAATTACCCTCGGTTCCTTTTTGCTCCAGACACAATGTCACGAGTTAGGCATGGTTAATGGTCTATCTTCTGTTCTCTTATCCTTTCTATGATGTAATATAAGAAATGACACTGGGCAATAGTGGTGCAGCCTTTAATCCCAAGAACTTGGGAGGCAGAGGTAGGCAGACCTCTGAATTTGAGACAAATATGGTCTACAGTGTGAGTTCTAGGACAGCCAGAGCTACACTGAGACAGTCTCAAAAAACAAACAACAAAAGAAATGACTCATTTCCAGTTCCCATAGGTACTGGAGTGGTTCATGGTAGTTCCCAACTGGTATCTTCAAAGACAACTTGACTGCTGACCAATGGGAACATTGTCGTGCTCCTAGATAGCCATTGGAGAGATGGTACTGATAGTTGTTTGAACATATAGGCAGGATTATCAGTGAAATTTCTTAGGTCTTTGAGTTTAAATAGAGAAAAATGAGATATGTTTTTGTTTGGACCCCTTTGGGAGAAGTGAAGACCCAGAATGAAGAAGAGGGTTAACACTTGCTTGGGGGGAGGTGGCCCGGATACAGTGCAAGGAGGATGCCAATTGTGGGCGAGCAAGTCAGCAGGTGCCCCCTAAAGGGACAAAAGTTACCCACATTGGGATCACCATGTGTCCCTCCTGGTACCGAGGGACTCTACAGAAAGGACAAGGGACCTGAGGAGGACAGACAGCCTCTCAAATCTCCATGGTTGGCCTCCTGAGAACACAGTCATTAGAAGAAGCTTAATATTTTCCATTCATAAGAAAGAGAAAAAAAATCTGCTTGGGAGTTCAGCTGAGGTTCATTTAAGAGGTGGGGAGGAGTATAAAAGATCTCAAATTGGTAGGCCTTAAATTTCCTGTAGCTCATTATGGGAGAGAAAGAGAAAAAGAATCTGCCATGAGTTCTGCTGCACTGATCCCAGTTTTCCTCTACGAATCTGGAACCCAGAAACAGAATGCTGGACACTCCTGCTTCCTTCTCCTTATTCCATGTCAATTAGGCTCAATCATTCCTGACCTTGGAGGTGAAGAGGGTTCGATAAAATATTCTAGGTGAGAAAGCATCTCAGGCCCCATGTTGAGTGTCAAAGATGACACTGGGTGGCAGTTTCATTCTTATGCTCCATCAGTCAATCAACTAATAAAACAGGAAAAGGATTGAGGGCAAAGTCAAAGTTCTTGGAAAGTACTACAGGGTTCCCTGAGTTAGATCACCCGCTTTAAAAGAGGGTGGGCTCTACTCTTTTATTAGATTTTCTTCCTCTCCTCTTCCTATTGGTCCTAAGATACTCATGTGTTCCACCTCCTTTCCCCCCCAACCCCCCCGCACTATGACCTCATACAGGAATTGGCTCTTCTACTTTTGTCCAGGAATACAGAAAATTTATATGGTTACATAAACAACTGTTGGTTATAATACCAACCCTTCACGTCTACTATTCTCCCTCTCCTTTCTGGCGAGACACTGACTTATTTTTGGGGGAATGAAAACTTATTGTAGGAAACAACAGCAATAACAAAAAGCAAACCAAAGGAGAGGGTCACCACTTCTCCTTTCTCTTTTCCTAGGGCTCTATGGCCTCAACATGGCACTCACCTTGACTGCCCAGTGTGTGGACCTTTTACTGCTCAAAGGTCCTTATTAGTGACTAGGATCAGTCTGCTAACCTAGAATCAAGAAGGCCTAGGCTTACTGTGTTTCTCTCCAGTGGCTAGATCTGTTCTTACCCTCCCAACCCTCTCAGCCCCTCACCTCTCTAGTTTGCTTGCATTATCCAGCACCAAAGAACCCTGCAGCCTGGACCTAAGCCACAGGCCTGAAAAGACTATTCTGTCATGAGAGCCTCCCTCCACTCCAACTCACATCCTCCAGAGCCCACCTCGACAACTACCACAAGTGCCCATATCTCAATGCCCTCATGGTGGTTCCTCTTCTTCCATGGGCTCTACCTACCCACTCAGCAGTTAGATGCCTCTTAGTCATATCTTAAACTGTGCTCAAAGCTACTACCTCTTTTTACTGGAAGCCTCTGTGGTAGCTGTGTAGTTATTCTAAATGACCCCTTGGACACACTCTTTCTCCCTGTCCCTGAGAGTTTTCAGTCATTCTGGGTGGTCACTGGCTGCTTATTTCAAGAAAGTATATCCATGAAAACATTCATGTTGCCTGGAACTAAGACCCTTGGTAAAACTCCTCGTGGACCAAGGAAAGAAGAGAGAGCAGTTGCCCGCATCACTGGCATCAATGTAGTTTGGGTCTGGAAATGAGGCATATACGCTTGTTTTTGGAACAGTCCTGGCATGGTCTTATTAAAATCCTGTTAAGGCCAAGATAACCCATGACTACCTTGGGCTCCAACAATGGTAACAACAAGGCACACCCCCAAACCCCAGAGCCTAGCCTCTGTCCTGTCCCCTGGGAAGGGCTAGTTCATCTCAGTCAGTAGATGAATGTTTGCTGAACCCAGTCCTCACTTGTTGCTATGAGGACATGAGACAAGCCCAATATCAAAGAGTATAAGCCATGTGATGAGGTCTATACGGAGCCCATGTATAGATGACAGATTTCAATAGTGCTCTCCCAACCTCCACCCTGTCACATCCCAAATGCAAAACTTCTGTCACCCCTGAGCATCAGCACCCTGTCCTCACGTCACCAACCTCAGCCCTCAACCTCAACACTATTCAGAATTGGTGTACCTTGCATCTACCCTGTCAGTGCCAAGTGTACATGAGTGCCTCTGGCTGGGAACATTGACTGAACAGCACACTAGATTGGTTGTAGGGGTTTGAAAGCTAAAGCATTCATATTTGGAAAGTACTATTTGTTGGAAACAGGACTCTGGTGTCTATAGTTTGGGTCTTCCCAGCATCCCATGGGGGTCATGCTCAGCATATCACCTTTACATCTCATAGAATATTTTTTTCAGGAGCTATATAGCCTGCCTGGCCACCTGGAGAGGTAAAACATGTTAGAAGTAGCAACAGGTACGTGCTGGCCAGCAGGGTCAGAAGTTCCAGGCTGCAGGACGAAAGTAGGTGTTTAGTCGTAGCCACATTGTGTAGGTTAGGCCTGTCTTATCATTCAGATAATGATTACTATCTGCAGAGAGAACTGTTGGTCCCTGAGTTTCTAGACTTTCCAGCCATGCAAGTTTCCAGCCACCCATGGCTTTTCTCTGCACAGTACATTCTTGCAGTACTTATTGTCTGTAGAATTCACAGTAAATATCTGAGAAGGAATCCCCATCAACAAGCCAGCCTAGGATAATGACTCGGCTTATAAATTAGACTTTACAGCCCTCTACCTACTCTGAGGGCCCGTCTACCATGTCATCCATCCTATCCCTGGATAGAAAAGTGAGGCGAAGGAGGTTTGCTCTGCCTACCTTGCTTCTTGGTAAGCATGATGCCTTCCTGTTCCCAGATGCTGAAGCATAATGAGTCATCAGACAGCTTCAGCAAGTGGCATGACAACCATGGTTAAGCTGGGGGTAGCCAAGGACTCCATCGCTCGGTGGAGAAGGTACAGTAGGAAAATCACCATGCACACCTCAGATTCGTGTTTCTTGGAGCCATCGGGAGAGAGCCGGAGCCTGCTGAAGCAGACAGACCCAGCAGAGAGACTTGACACACTGCTATGAACTCTTTCAGAGGAGGTAGGAGCCCAGGTGAGGAGAAGGAAGAGGAGGAAGGAAGCCAAATAAGTCTTCTTTGCCCAGGACCTTTATCCTTTTTGTCTTTGGGCCCTCTTCAAGGCTCTCAGTCATAGCCATGGAGGAAAAACACCTCAGAATATTGTATTGGTTCATTCACCAGGAACTTCTGTCCAGGAAACAGTTTGTTCAGTCCTTAATCCATCTTGCATTTCTGCGCTGTTTCTCTAAGTTGGGCTTTCTCTGTGTCTCGAGCATTCTATCACTAAGATCTCTCCATAAACCTTCCTTTCTATGGTGGTTGTCCACCTGGTAGGTGGAAAAAATTATTTTGTCAGGGTAGTGTGCTCCCTGGAATTTCACTGTCCTTAGGCATGTGGTACTCAACCTCAGGTAGTCGTACCTACCCTAGATTCCTAGGTGTCTCTGACTTTCCCCTCAAAAAGCTATTAGTTTCCCCCTGAGATGCATTCTCTGGATAGGAGTAGGTTTGGAGACTTGAACTCTTCTCAGATCCTTCGCTGGAGTGTTGTGTAGCTGATTCCCAAACAAGGCCAGGATGTAGTTTCCCAAACTCAAATCCTCAGGAATTATTACTGGTTTTGTTTTGTGCTGGACTCATGCAGGATCAGTGTTCTCAAGCGCACATTTGGGGAAATGCTATTCTAAGTGTGGCAGTCTCATCTTCCATATTGCCTTGGTGCCTAGAGTCCCATAGTTAGGAGAACTAACCAAAAGACCTATGCCTTTGGCCAATTGCCCAGGTTGTAAGGACATTTTATATATATTTATACAAAATGAGGTTGGAGAGTCAATCTGGAAAATGGAGCAAATGCTGCCAAAAAGGGAACACTTGCCATGGGATGTAGGATATCCAGTGGAAGTTTCTGGAAATCCTATGACAGCAGTGCAAGGTGCTGTGTCAAGGCAGAACATGCTTTCTGCCATATGTAGACAGGCAACCTTGAGCAAGAAGTCATGGGCTTTGTACTATGTGGACTTTTGAAAAAAGATTTTCCCTTATAAGTGCTGAGATACTGACTTAGAAAGCTAGGAAGAACAAGAGAAGTCTAGGAAGGGAGTGAGCACCATTTCTACTGCTCTTGCTCACCCACAGCACTTAAGTATCTCTTAGGTATTTCTCAATGTGTGGATGCCTGTAATGGACATGTTTTCCAAGGAAGAGTATCTGTGTGATTTGTTTTTTCAATTGTGTGTGTATGTATGTTTGAAACAAGTTCTCACTATGTCTTCCAGGCTAGATTGAAACTCTTGAGCTCAAGCAATCTTCCTGCCTCAGATTCCTGAGTAGCTAGTACCACAGGCATGCATCACTCCAACTGACTTCAGGGTCTGACAGGAGGTGGAAGATCCATAGAAGATAGGCAGATCCTTGTTCTATACACATTGCAGACCACTTTTTCACCCAGCTTAGAGGCAAGCCACCAAGAACTGACCAAGGGCATAGCCTAGAATAAGAATAAGGACCTGCTATGGGAGCTGGAACCACTGCAGTCACAACTGACAGAGCTGGGGAACCAAACTTCAGCACGTTCAAATATCAGTACAGGCAGAGAAATACAAACAGGTCCAGACACGTGTGTATACATCAAATTCGAGCTCAGAATGAACCAGCGTCACCACGTTATTCTTCAGTCAGACAAGCTGCGGACAGAGATGGAGAATCAATGATAATGTGACAATGGACCCTAGGATGACCAAGTGGAAGATTCTGGAAATTTGTCCAACAGCAGTGCAAGATACTGTGATAGGGACTGAAGAAAGCCCCCACCCCACCCAGAGGTGAATATGGGGGCTTTTAGAAGGGTGATATGATTGTTGTAAATTGTGACAGCATGTGGTACAGTTGTTTACAGGCAGCTGTGGGCCTGTGTCTGTTGGGAGCAACACAATTGGCCATGTGTCTAGGTAAGGAGGCAGTGACTACAGTTCCTACCTTCTGTCCCCTAGTGGTACTTCCCAGCCTCTTGGCTTTAGAGTTTCCCTTTGTGTTTCTTGTCTAAACATGCTAAGTTTGTGCTGTATTGAAGTCAAGGACACATTTCTTTGAAGAGAGAGAGCAACATACAAGAAGCATATTTATTTACTGAGCACCTATTGTGCCAGTGTCTTAGGTCCCTAAGCAACAAAAGTTTGAAAGAGGCCTCAGTAAGTATATGATACCTATCAGGGGTACTGGGCCAAAGCTTAAGATAACTGGTGACAGAAGAAAGTGATGTCCAGGGCCCTAGCAAAGGCTGAGATTGGATGTGCCAGGTCCTCAGCATGAGAAGAGGATTCTCAAGAACTGATGCCATTTCAACTAGAACTTGAAGCAGACTTGGGGGTTCTGAGGAAGACCAAGTAAGTAAAAACTATTTGGGAGTTTCGAGTCTTGACTCGGATTGCAAACCCTTCCACAGCGTAGATCCAGAGTGCGACACCAAGCTCGGGTGTCTTAGCACTTACATACAGAGTAGTTAGAAATTCCTTGAATGCTTAGGGCGAAGGGGAGAAAAGGCGGGTGAGGTAAGTCATAATTCAGACACAATACCACTTGGTAGGGCAAAATCCCGAAGCTGAGAGGGAGATTAAAGATTGTCTTTTGTGAGGCTATCAGTAACTAGTTTTATGGCCGGCCATAACTGTCTGTGACCTCTACCTCTTTTCTATGTTTTAAGCACGGGACCCTAATCTCCTTTCTTTTCAAGGATAGGTGCCAGCTGCACCTGGTTATCTGGGAGAGTGCTGGCCTTGGGGCCACCGAAGCTGAGGAGTTTTTGTCATTTGCCTTACTCAGGCTGGTGCCCATGGCTCCTTGAGTCCTCTCGAGGCCAGGGAGGTGGAAAGAACCCCTGTGTTTCCTGCAAGGCAGGAAGGGGGGCAGGGTGGGGGAAAGTAGAGCTTCTAAGGAAAAAATGCAGAGGCAAGCAGCAGAAGCAAGCCTCACTGTGTTTGCTGTGGGAGAGAGTCTAGGAGGAAGAGGTACCTTTCTGCAATAGAGTGCAGAAGCAAGCCGCCTGTGCACCTCAAATGAACAAGAAGGCTTTGGAAACCCTTTGAAAACATAAGACATTGTGTTAGGAGCTGAAGGAAGCCCTGTAGGAGGCAGATCTGGCCATCTATGAGCATTACCTGGTCTCTGTGTATGTGTGTGTACATAACAAGATTGCCACAGTATTAGCCATGGCTACTCTTTAAGTAGATGCCTTCCCATCCCATGTCTTAGCTAACCTCCCTCTGGTTGGAGACAATCCATCAAGAGAGTTAGTGAGTCCACAACCAAACGACATTCTGAAGTTGGAGGTGGCACTGCTATGGCTGGAAAGGGCTGAACTGATGACCAGGCTGGAGAAAAACTGGCAGAGAAATGCAAAGCATAGCTGGACAGTGTGTGCAGCAAATGCCAACAAGTGAGCCAGACCAAGTCCTCTCAGAGCTGGACAAACTACAGACAATAAATAGCAGAGCTAACTAACTGCCATCTCGAGAGCAGAACATCTGAAAAAAGTCAGCCAGTGAGGAGATGGAGGTGTTGAGCTCTAGGCGGTCCTCAGCAACAGGGATGTGTGAGAAGGCCCGAGTGAGGGAGGAGCTCCTTACTGTCGGCCATGAAGCCTAGGTCTCTTCCGACCTTGTTATTTCATGCCTGGCTTTAGTATGGGTTCCAGAGGGGAAGTGGCTGAGTATCCAGTCATGGTCTTGGACTTCCAGAAAGATCATCAGAGGACATACATAACTGGTTAGTACATTGAAACCTACACTCCAGTAATCATAGGTCATCTTGTGCTGAGTGAGAGTCAGTGATATCTCAAACTGACACTCTTTGACCAAGATGCCAAGGCTCAGTTCTTGGCTTTACAGACTTCATGGCCCAGTGGGTTCAAAAGTGCACTCCAAGAGGCATTGTGTACCAGCCTCCTGTGCTCTCTCTCAGTAGGTCTCCTTTTCTTTGACAGAGATGTTCCAGGCTTTTGCTGGCACCATGACTTGAGAACCAGCCTCCGGAGGTCAGAATACAGTGCCTGCATCCCTTTTCAATACTTCTACGCAAGAGAAAGTTTAAGAGAGGTGAGGTCCTAGGTAAGGAAAGACCCCCCTGTCTCATAGGGGTTGAATCCAAACTTGAAGGGAAGTTATATAGCATAGCATAGTTAAGGACAACTGCCGGAGACACAGAACTCCATATTAAGGACAACTGCTGGAGACACAGAACTCCATATGATGTCCTGAGGAATCGGGGATCTTAACAATAGCCATGTGGCCTTTATTATGCCATGCACTGTCTCGACCTTCATTCCAGCTTCATTCCAGCTTCGTTGGCAATACTAAGGCACAAAGAGGTTGGGGAACTTGCCTTAGGTCATACAGTCAGTAGCAGGGCCAGGGTCTTCACTGCTTTCCTAGGATGCCTGTCAGGGGTGCTAAGAAGGTGGCTGTCCTTAGATAGCAGTGCTGAGCCTAGACGGGTAGCAGCATCTTCAGTAATGGGTCAGGTGTGCTGGTCCTCAGTGGCCACTGCAAGAGGAAGTCACAGGAGAAGGAGCTGTCCTTGAACCCTGGACCTCAGCTAGTCTCAATGAGGGACACAGATTCTGAAGCATACTTATAACTGGTCCTTTGGACAGTGCTAGTTGCCTTTGCAGCTAGGAAGTACAGTCCTAGCCTGTCAAGGTAGTTTCTGTGCTGGCCAGCTAATATCAAGGTCAGGGGGCAGGGGTGAGCAGTTCTAGTAATTCTGTCTACAACATGGAGGAGGCTGGGTTGTCATTAGGGAGTTGGCATGGCACTGCACTGTGACCCAGTGTACTGGTAATGTTGGTCTAGTCAGCATCCTGTAGAGTGAGAGGCAATGCCAATTAGGACAATGATGCAGTTAGGATAACAATGAGAGTTCAAATGTTTCACTGCAGGCCCTGAGCTTTGGGCAGCTTGCTGAGGTTGACACCCTCTCCTCTTCTGCTATTCCAATATCATCCCCTAATGGTATGTATTTCTACGGTGGCTACCACTGTCATGAACTAGGGTTCTAAATAGTCTTTCCATGGGTTTAATTCTAGAAGTCTATGTCAGACTTAACTGTGCCAAGACAACTAGCTATCTACACAGGCAGCCTGCTCTCTGGCTATGCAGATGTTCTTTTCAAACATTTTATCAACAAAGTTCTAGTACTTCAACACTGTGCTACTTCTGGGTATAAGTTGGAACCTGAGTCAAGATCTTTGACTATAGGAGAATGTCTGGAGGGAAAAAAAGCCTCTCTTAGATATCTCCATGTGAAAGGAGAGGGAAACCTCAGCTTGCATGTCAATCAAAAGACTTGGACAAAGTTCTGAGCTCACAGAGACAAGGCATTATGATTCTTCCTGGGAGGCAAGGTTCCCTTGGATTGAGTCCTAGACCTTATAGCTAAGTAGCACAATAACGAAAATTTTACCCAGGGAGGTGATGTGTTAAAGGGGCTTTGGTTCCACAGAAGAGTGGGGAAGACAAACTGGGGTGACTCAGTATAAAAGAGATTGCAAGTGAGCTTTGTAATCTTGTTGGGGGATTTGAACCATCAAGAACACCATCCTATTTGCTAGGAAGCATTAGCAGCTTGCTATTTGTGATTGATGGTGGACCAAACACATGGCTCTGAAACATCTATAGGTCATGTTACCAGCCTAAGGCATGGCAGCTGAAATCTCTTCACCTTTTAACTTTCTTGCCAGGGCATGCTAAGAGGCTCAATTACTTCCTCAGGAAAAACAAGGTTGAGGTAGTACTTTTGGACTGAAGAGGGACTCTCCAGGAATCCTCCTGGATCTGTGTGCTAATTTTGGACTCAGAAGAAGGCCCTATGGGTTTAAATCAAACACAAAGTGCGCTGTGAACCTACACTCAAAGCACAACTGACCCCCAAGTAATGCAATACCCCAAAGCATTTTAGGAAGACGAGGAAAACACTACAAATACCCAAAGGCCCATCAGAGCCATTCCCCAACTCTGATCCAGTTCCTATCTGGATTTTTGGGTTTCACTTCCACATGGGACTACTCTAGGAAAATCACAAAGACCCAGAGGTACCCTGCCTGAATGCCCCCCATTGGCTATTTTCATTTAAAAACATATTTTAATTAAATAGAATTCATTCACATTCTTGTTTCCCTTTTGTACCTCAACTCCTCCCAGAGACCCCCCTTCAATACCTACAATATCTTTTTTGTTATATTCCTTAAAATTTATAAAATATAATAAAAATAGGTATTATAAAAGTTGTTTGATATAAAACAACAATCAATTTAACAGTCTTATGTAGACGAGCGTCTACAGCAATAGTGAAAATACATTTTCCTCAATATAAATTTTAAATAACTCCAAACATATTAACTGTAAATTTCAAAATAATACATCACTACTAGTATTTTCTTAAATGAACAAATATATAAAGTCTTTTTGTTTGTTTTGTATTTAGTAGAATTTAAAATCTTGACTCTTACTGTGGTACAAGCCCAAATTAAGACCAATTTTATACCTTGGATTTCATTGTAATAAGGCTGTACTTTAATTACCCTCACATCACCAAAGGATTTTACCTCCATTGTAACTAAGCTGAGAGTTGATAGTTCTGCTGCACCAAGGAATGAACTGTAGGCACGATTTTTGGCTACAGACTTCCTACTATGGTCAAAGCTATTTGACTTGAGTGACTTTACTCAATGGCTATTTTCAAGTAGGCAACTCTGTCAGGGATGCATGGGACTGTTCCTTGTCCTTGTGCCTCACAGCTCTACTGCTGTGACCCCCCTGGCCACTCAGGGAAGAAACCCAGGGCATCCCAGCTCTTCCAGTCTTGGCTTCTAGGAATATGGATTGGAGTGGGCAGAGATCAGCCCTGCTGGAAAGAGATCAAGACCATGTCCTAAGATGGTCACTGAGCATCATACACATTACAACTAAAACATCATCTTCAGTTCTAACTTAATTTTTTTTCTTAATAAAGCTAACAAAAAGTAGGAGAAACGATAGTAGAAAGTGCTCTTGGTGAACTTCCTCCCAAGGCTGCCTGCCTGAGAGACCCACAGAGCCACACTGTGGTTTCCTCAGTAACTCTATAAGCCAACTTGGGAAGTTTGAGGGATTCTGGTTATGCCCAGGGCATATCCCATAGGAACTAACTGCATTTACTGCCTTGGATGCAGCAAATATTGTTGCTCTGAGGACAGAATTCCCTTCCAGTACTAGATCTTTTTTCACACTAGGGAGTCAGTAATAAGGGGTCCTTCCTGTGACCTAGAAGGAATCACCTAGCTCCATCGTCTCGGGGATCCCACCCATGAAGACAGTATAAGGAATGCTTTTATTTATGGTATGGAAAAGCCCAGAAATGGTCCCAAGGAGAGCATCCACCTTGTATGGCATTGAAGGCTTCATGGTGTTCACAGAGGAACACGTGTGAGGTGTCATCAGACTGCTTCCAGCTCAGGCTGCTTGGCTTGTGCCTGAGTCACTGACATTCAATGGGAAGGTAGTGATGCTCAGACTCAGTCTGGTCTGCTCTGGGCCTGGCTGAGGTAGATTTCTAGGAATAGTTGCTCAGGGATAAGGCAGTCACACTCTCAGTGTGCAGTCAGGCAGGAAGCTCAGTGTTTGCCTCAGCACCCCAACTAGGTCCACTGTCTCATACTCTACCCCCAGTGCATTGAAGACACCATTAACCAACCCTGACCCCAATTGCTTCTGCAAGAGACTCTTTCCATAACCTTTGTGCAGCATGATGGGACTTCTGCTTCAGTGGGTAGGCCCATTAGGCTGAATAGAAAAGCATGACTCCTGACTTTTCTTAATGACTAATAATTTTGTGTATTTATAATAAAATTTCTCTGCTTAGACTATTCTATTCAGCCTAGAAAAAAATAATCCTTGACCAGGAGACAGTTTATATCAAATATTTTTCTCTACAGCAGCATAGCCTGAACCATAGGTTTTTTGTTTTTGTTTTGTTTTGTTTTCTGTTTTGTGTGTGTGTGTGTGTGTGTGTGTGTGTGTGTGTGTGT
>JADRCC010066957.1:0-10207 GCA_019843855.1 Hylomyscus alleni
GTGTGTGTGTGTGTGTGTGTGTGTGTGTGTGTGTGTGTGTGTCTTTTCCAGTTTCCTCTGACGTACTCCCTTCTCCCTGGCTCACTGAGTGCCTTAGCCAACACTGTCTTGGTGATTCTACTTCTTTCTGCCCTTTTCTTGGAGCACCTTGATGAGGTGCTGCCTTTAAAGTGCCATCGTTGCTTCAAGTTAAAATATTTATGAGTATTTTATTGTTTTGCAGGAAAGCTTTAACATTCATACTTGCTCTGCCACATATTTATGGAGGGAACTCCCTCTGTCTTCTCAGACTTCCTGGAATAATCTGATGAAGATTAAATAGGTGAAGAGGCAGACACTACTTAAAATCACACAAAGGGGAAAACTCAGCATGGGTAATAACCATAGGGTTGTGATTAAACATAAAAAGTAACCCAAATTATTCAGAAATGAGTACACACCCTTTAGAATTTGGATGAGCGTGTGATGTTGTAGTCATACTGTATGCATGTGTGTTTATATTCTTTGATCTTTTTGAGATAGTGAGTTTCAAGGTGGGTATTGAAATCAGTTTGGTCTTAATGAAATAACGTGGTTTCTGGGTCTGTTTCTGACACATAGGTGCACAGAAGCAACACAGACTCCCTTGACACCAAACATTTAGCATGCAAAAAAAAAAAAAAAAAGTCTCTCAATTGTCAGTGTGGTTCTTGCAACCCCAATGTGTGTGAGAGAAGGGGTGGGGCTTGCCAGGCAATCAAAGGACCTGGAGCAGCTCAGTGAACTTCTGGTTCTGTTCCTGACGTGAGATGGAAATCTTCCCCTTTTCGTCACAGTGCAGCCCAGATGAGTAAGTGAAGGCAGCCTATAAAGGGGGTTGGAAGGACATTGAGAGCATTCTCTTCCACAGTCCAGATGAGAGTTCTTCCTTACCGTGTAGGCGTTGCAGGCTTCCGGGCCTTTTCCTGCAGTGTGGGCTTCCAGCCTGCCATGGGGCTTCATGGTTTCCAGCTGCACTTCAAGCTTTGGCCAACTCCATCTTCAATATATGTATTTATTTCCTAAAACTGTCAAGGTGGAGATGCTGCAGATCGAGGGGCCTAAACCGCTGAAGCTATGCCCTACAGTTCCAGATATTAGGTGTCTGCTGTGGGTTACATGTGTCCACCCCCAAAGAATGCACGGGCTACACATCTGCACGTGACTGTGCTGGGTCGTGGGCCCTAAGGAGAGGTTGTTAAATTGTGAGAGTGAGGCTGTCAGGACTTCAGTGCCAATTATAGAGTGCTTCAGGCTGTGAGCTCAGTCTCGTATGCTCTCATGCCCTCTCCTCCTTGCTTTCCATCGTGGGTTAATGAAGCAAGAATTTTTTGACACTGGACTCCCTGAATTCAAGAACTGTGAGAAACTGAATTTCTTTTCTCTATTAATAGCCCAGTCAGAATATTCTGTTGTAACAATAAGATCCATGTGTTGACTGCTTGGCTTCCTGCTGAGAGTGGTGAGGGGTGCTCTCTCCCATACCTCTCTCTTGCCTTTTTGTTATCAGAGACAGTCTTTGGCTTGTAGATGCCTTCTCTGTTCTCCATATCTTTGCCATCATTCTTCTTTTATGGCTGCCTCTTTGTCCACATTCCCCCTTCCTATTGGAAACTGGACAACCCTAATGACCAATATTTTTAACTTGATGATCTACATAAACAACACGTCTAAGTCCCAATGTTCACTAGGCCTGGAAGTTAAGACTTGAACATTGCTTTGGGAGGCAGGGGACAACTTAAACTCTATTTGCAGTATACATGCAAGAAGGTATAATCACAAACCTAGCAAATTAGCGTGCTACTAAAGGAACTCATAAACTAAATGGATTAGGTACAGAAGCAATATGATATATCACATGGCACAGGGCAAAATAAACAAAATGAAATTGCATGTGGAACTCCGAATGTTCACTATTATTTTACAGTTCTGCAAGTCCTATTAATTTTAAATTGGTATAAATTAATGGAGAGTTCCAACCAACAAAAAAGAACAAAAGAACCAATTAATTTTCTTTCTAATTTTAATAGTACATTCTATTATTATGCTGATGTCATTGGCAAAGAGATGGTTTCCATGTTTATTTCTTAAGTGGATTTTTTTTCCATGTGCATAATCTTTCCTACCTTATCATTTCCCCGCTTGTTTCTTGTCCTCTATGCCTTCCCTTGCCTTTCTTGACTGGCCATCTCTGCCAAATACCCAGGAATGTGTATGGATTATGGATGCCCTTTATCTTATGACATATGCTTGCTTTGCTTCACTAAAAAAACCTCCTTTCATTGTAGAATTAAATCTTATAAATGTTACAGAATGTTTACATGAGTTTCTTTGTGTGTGTGTGTGTATGTGTGTTATTTTTTTAATAGTACACAGAAAATTTGATAGGCCTTCATCTTGATATTAGAGAATATGCAAGTCCTTCTACTGCATAGATTTACCCAGCTTTGAAATGAAGCTGTTCCATTTTACCTGGGAAGATGAGTTTGTATAATTCTTCATATGGCCTCCTGGGCTGGCATTAGGACAGTCTCCGTTTGACATGAGGGTGGCGTGCTGTTTCCTTGTGCACCTGAGCCGTTTGAAAGTTAAACTGTTTTCTGTTTTTGACAGAGTGACACACAGATCACACTGAGAGATATATTGTATAGGAACGAATTCCAATTTAGTGAATAGAAATTGGATACTTGACTTTTGCCTTAGACAAGTAGTTTTTTTCATCGACCAAAAATCTTTCAAAGACGAGCTCCAACATTCCAAATAGCTCTGTGCTGTTTTTAAGGAGATCTTAAATTTTTGTTACCAATCCACACTCTTCTTCTTTGCTCTTCAGGAAATTTGTCTGAAATATTTTCCCGTTAAAACATGCACACTAAGGTGTCTGAGCCATGCCTCAGGTGCCAGTAGCACAGTGTGTGGGAAAGAGGCGCCATTCCATAGAACGTCACGGGTCTGCGGTTGAGGGCAAATCTGCCAGGCCATTTTAAAGAGATGATTTGTGCCTGGAGCCTGCTAAGACTGTTTAAAAATGTTCTCTTTGTTTTGACAATTGTCTGTTGTTTTTGAAGATAGTTTGTATATTTGGGTTTTTTTTTTTTCTCCCTAGAAAATGAGGTTCGCAGGATCCCTGGGATCCCTTTGACTTTCAGTGTGATCTCCAGACTATGTAGAAGATCTGGCATTCTGGGTACTTAGCTACTGGACACCATAGCCACTAAAATCAGTTGCCTTAGTTGATGAACTTTCTTCCTTTCCCATATACAAACTTAGGAATATATATTCTTGAAAACATACAGGTGCTTTTATTTGTTGATTTAGGGAATGGGATCTAATCAGTCTGCCTGGGTTCAAACTCGCTTCAACACTCACCAGCAGTGTGACTTAGAGAAAGTGATGTAGGCTCAGTTTCGTCATCTCTGAGGTTGCCTCCCACTATTCTGCAACAGCGTGAGGAGTGCCTCACTATTCTGACCATGTCACAGACCTGTAACACCTTTCAGTTAATCTGCACAGCTGCCTTGTGAAGTAGATGTCTCTGTTTCCATCCCCAAACAATGGAGATGGAGCATTGAGAGGCTAAGATCATTTGCCCAAGTTCACATAGACACCAAGACCAAAGGCCAAGCTTTGACATTTTGACTTGCGATCTTGTGGCCCTCTAGCCAGCTTGTCAACTAGAAGTCCTTGGTGTTGGTCTGAGACAAGAGTAAGCACCCAGTCTACTATGATATCAAAGACAGGAATGACTGACCCCATGTTGCTGCAGACAATCCCTGCTATAATTCTTGTGATGGCAGTGACTATTATTTCCATTAATATTATCTGTTCCTGCTTTAATAATAGTTTATAACTTTTCATGCTATTGTTAGTGAGGTATTGGCTCTCAGAGGGCTTCTATTTGCTTTTATACCCGTTCTTTTAGCATTGTGGGTCATAAAGTGTGCAGAGTCATTTGAAGGTTGGACTGTGTTGGGGGAAAAAAAACATAAAGTTTTGGTTGAATCTAGTGGGAGTTATAAATCGCTGCTGGTCCTTTTAGATTCTTTTCAAAGTAGTCGAGAGAGGGAGGCCCTGTGGCACGTGACAGCTTTTATTTTCCTAGTACAGTGTGTACTTGATTCCAGGGGTAGAGTTGGCAGGGGTAGGGAGGACTGCACCCAATAAACTTTCATTTCTAAAAATTATAATTCTTTTAAATCATCTTGGTTGCTTTTTAAAAAATGAAAACAACCCCATTTGCTGGTGGGAATGGAACTGAAGTCCTTTGTCATTTGTACTGAATTTGTCTCGGTGACCAAAACACTGAGTTTGGGAAGGGCAGGCTGCAGTATTCCTTGAGCACTGCTCTCCAGGGCTGTAAGCTCACTCTTCTTGTAATGTTTACCAAGCAGTTTTTCTGCCATTCGCATACTTGGTGGTGCTCATTGTTGGCTCATTCCCTCTAGGTATTTTGTCTGCATGCCTGGTGGCTTAGCCTAGCATTTTTCTGCTGGCTCACAAAGGGAGGAAAGATAGAAGAAGACCTTCAGAATCCTGAGAAGAGGAAATCGATGTTTGCAGTCCTGCCTGGAATTTTGAAATATTTCAGACTGAAGTAACTCTAGAGGTCCCAGATTTTGTTAAGGAAAACAGCATTCTGGAAGGCTCTTTCAGAGAGCTGTGCTGGACTAGGAGGTTGAGACTAGGTTTAAAGGTTTTTAATTTTCATTTTATGATATGCATGTGTGTCTGAGGATGTGTGTATGTACCACATGCATACAGGTGCCCATGGAGACCAGAATACAGGGTTGGATATCCTGGGGCAGAAGTTACAGGTGTTTGAGAGCCACCAGATGTGGGCGCTGGGAACAGAATCAAGGTTCTCTGGAGGAATGGCACCCTTAGCTCGGGTTGCCCTCTGTCCAGCCCCATGCGAGTTTAGATTTTAATAAAGAAACACTCTTCTGTTTTCATCCTGATAAACTCTGTCTTTCACAGTCTTAGGAAGTGCTTCTGTTGGGGGGAAGTTTCCTCTGGCATTAGATAGTAGGGCAAGACTTGGTAGAATCACTTACCAGATCTAGGTCTTGGGCACACGTGAAACCCCTCTGCAGATCTCAGCTTTTCAATTTTTGAAGGGAAGTCTGTGTTTTGTGTTTCCTATAGTTTGATGGTTATAACTATTCTTTGAGATGATTCGTGTAAAATATGCATATAAAATACCCGGTACATCGTTAGTTTCTTTGTGCCCAGTAGAGATGCTACAGTATCCAAAGCATTTCATCTAGCTGGAAATGTAAGCCATGCTCCCTACCCTGTGGAAGAGGAAGCTGAGGCTCCCAAAAGCTACTGCCCTTGCTCTGTATGTACTCTTCACTCCAATGCAGTCCAGGCAGGGAAGCAGGGGCCTACCATCTAATTTTCCTCAGAATTATTTGCAGCGTTGCATATGCAAATCAGGAGATGACCATGCGGTCATCAAACCTGTGAAATATGCAGACCTATTTCAAAGGAAAAATGGTTTGCCTAAATTTCATTTGTCAAAATGTGCCTTAAATACCTTCAAACTCGAAATAAACGCCTCAGCTTACGGCACTTACCCTGTTGTAAAGCAAAGTGCATTTGTAAGTTAAATGTCAGCAGTACTATAGAACAAAATGTGTGAGCAATTACTTTAATTTATGTGATGGATATTATTTTGCTGAAAGTAAACTGTCAGGTTTGGGCTTATCTTCGCCAGGAACAGACCAGGTTAAATCTGCTTTTTTGATTTCATAAATAAAAATATCATAAGCCTTGCCATATTGCCAGCTTCATTCAATTCAGCCTTACAGATGTCTTCTTGGATAGTTGTTATACGATACCTTGATAGCTGTGGTTTGGAACTGACAGTTTTGAATGGCAGGGTTTCAGGATTCCACTTTCAATGGGTGTTGATTGAGACATCTGGACAGCTGTTCTGTTCCCCAGGAGTTCGGACCTTCACTCTGTATTTAACTGAGCGCTCCTTCCAGCCCTGTTCTCAGGCCCTAGGGTCTCATGTCCTGGCTTCACATTGCTACAGCTTTTTTTTTTTTTTTTAATTGATGGTTGTTATTTCTTTGTTTTTGTTTTTCTTTGCTGTCTTGTGAATTTGACCCAGGGTCTCGAGTGGCCCACCCTTTGACCTGTTCTGCTCTAATGATAATGTTTTCAACAGAAACATTTCTATGAATTTTAATTTCTTTCTGATAAACCGAAATTGCTGGATTATTAAATATTTGCAACTTCAACAGAAACATTTCTACGAATTTCAATTTCCTTCTGATAAACCAAAATTGCTGGGTTATTAAATATTTGCAACCGTTATTTTATATTGTATTGATTGGCATTTGTTGTGACAGTACAGAAGAGAACCCAGGTTTTCATATTTCATGTGGATGACAGCATTCCTCCTGTCAAAGCCCAGAAGCTAGTAGACCATATAGGCTGCCATGTCTTATTGCCTGTGCCCTGGGCAGCTCTCTACCTGACCCTATCTGCTCTTGGGGCTTGAGGGTGAGCTGGTGCTCTGGAAGCAGGTGAGAAACACTGCTGCAAGCTCATCTGAGCACTGCTGCTAGCTCCTTTAATACCCTCCACCCCTACCCCATTGGTTCCAAGAAAGTATCTATTCTAAAAAGCAGTTCCTGATTGGCTGGCATTGTCTGCACCAGCAATCCTTGCTCTCTCAGGCAGTCTTCAACTAGGTCCTCCTGCAGGAATGCTAGAGTCACAGGCAGGCCTCAGTTAGGTCCTCCTGGAGGAGATGCGTTTGCATAGAGGCATTGGGACCGGGCCAGACCTCTCCAAGATCCAGCTTCTTCTTCGTGAAAATCAGAGAAGGTTTTTCTTTTTACCTCTGGCAATTATGTGGAGATAGTTAAGCTGGCCATGGGAAGGTGAAGTCGGTGTCGGGGTAGAATGAGGATCTGTGGCTTAGCTGTTATCTTCTCTTTAATTACTGTTGAGATTTAGCAGTTTTTTTTTTTTAGGCGCTTACTGCGTACTTGACTTTCTGTCTGTTCTTTTGCTCATTCCTATCACACACAACATTGTTCAGGTTCTCAGCCCAGTGCCAGGTATCTCAGGGCTGGCTTCTGTCTGCTCACCTTTCAGTTTTGTTATGCAGTAGATTTTTTTCCGTACGTATGATTTTCATTTTTATATTGAATTATCAAAGATAATCATTTAAAAGTTTCAGTTATTGGAGATCAATTTGTACATCTTTCTTCATTTATTTTTATTAAAATACCCTTAGGGCTTGGGGAGAGAGATGGTAAGGGCGCTTGTGCTGCAGAGATAGAGACTTACGTTCAAATAACCAGCACAGACTTGAAAGTCTGAATCAGCCTGCCTGCACCTAATGCCCCAGCATTGGGGGTGGAGCCAGACAGATCCATGCTGGCCGCCAGTTTACCAAAATAATGAGCTTCCAGTTCAGTGGGAGAGACCCCGCTTCGAGGCACTGAGGTGACGAGCAATGGAGAAATACACCTTGCTTCCTGTTTAGTCTTCTGTGTGTGTGCATACAGTTGCACACTAATGCAAACGCATATACCATATGCACATATTATGCATCATCCCCCTACCCTAGAAACACCAATACTGTCTTTCTACGATAACATTTGTCTAAGTGTTTACTGTGGTGGTTTTATAATGTTACACTTCATTGAGTTTTATGTATGTCATGATGTATTTACACAGTACAAACTATTTATTCAATAGATTTTTGCAAACACATTCAATGGCATTAATTGAATAAGACTTTCTTCCAATTAAAAATGCTTTTTTTGGACTCTACCTAAATAATTTAGTTCCCTGGAACATGACTTGAAAATGTCTTAAAACACTGTTGTCAACCAGATACTATCCTTGTTCTACAATCTGATATTTTGTATGAGTTGAGGAATTTATATTACTTTATGAATTTTTTTTCCACCTCCAAAAGAGCTAAACTTTCAGGTGACAAAACTGATTAGTGCTTCTAACTGTTACGTCAGTCACATGGCTTATCATTCATATAGCCGTACAGTGTTTCCAGGACTTGAGTGTGACCACCCCACTAGGTAAATGCCTTTCACACAGTTGTATCTGTGCATCTGTAGACCACACTAACATTCAGTTTTATTGATGTATTCCACACTGTCTCATTAGGGACAAGAAGTCATTTTAGAGATGTTGGCGAATGCTTTGGTTTGCTCACTAGTTCTAGGGAGGACCACTTCCCTGCTCGCTAACCTGCTCTTGCAGGCATCTTGAATAAGCTTATATGGACAAGGAAGTGCAGCTTTCTGTATGTGGAGCCTCTTATTTGAAGTGGGCCTTTGACAAAATGACGACACATCAGTAAAAACTAGTCATAGAAGGTGTGGAAATGGTGACCTGTAGTCTAGAGGAAAAGGTGAGTCTTGTATTAATTGATAACTGTCATGCTCTAATTGAGACCTTCCTAACCACCTAATGGAAAATTACAGTTAGCTCAAATTCTTAATCTCTGCCTACTCTTTTATCTGCATCTAATTTATTATTTCAACCACATACCTCACTCCCGTCCTGATTGCTTCACTGGGGGCTGGGAATTGTATCCGTTTAGGAGGTGCTGAGTCCATGCCAGATGAGATGATAAAACTTAAGACGATGAAAAACCGTTATGGAAGTAGATCTTACAAGGCAGAGATATGGTTTCAGGAGAGAGTGACTCTACTAGAGAATTTAAAAAATTCACCCAAAATCATGCCTTTTGTCCACAAAAGAATCTGTGGTTAGAATGCACTTTAGCACAACATCCCTTGCCTGAGAAGGCAGTGTGATTCCTGTCTGAGTAAACGAGAAACCAAATGTCACCATTCTTTCTAGGGCCTGGTTATTATGTGATGGTGTTCTCCCCTGAAATAGAAGGTTTGCTGGCTTCAGCCCCTTTTCCATTTCCTGAGAGATGGAGGTCACTGAAGTTACTGTTCTCCATTATTATAGGTGGAAACGTAAGGAGAAATGTTGTGTTCCTAGATTAGAAATTAGTATGGGGTGGTGGTTCTCTTTGCTTTTCTTCAGGGATGGTGTCAAAGAAAGGTTCCTTGCCGAATTTCTGTCCGCCTTGAGCACACCAACAGCCATTTCTCCTTTAGGCAGAACTGTGCCCCTTGTGACTTCACACGGAAAGGGCGTTTTGTAATCTCGGAGGTGAGCGGGCCAGATTTCCAGTGAACACTTCTTGGGATATCCCCTCCCCCACAGCAGGTAGAAAAAATTCAGGGGAGAAAACCTGCATCACAGAAAATTAAAAGCAAGACCTGGGAGAACTGCCTTTTACCCGCCCCCGCAAGCAAGCCTGTTCTCTAAGCCTTGGTTTCTGACCCTGCAATACTCCCACATTGCTCTTTGGCAGTCTCCTTGATTTTTGCCCTGCACTTGTGTTTATATGTTTATATTTGTTTTGTCTCCTTCCTAGGTAGTAATATTGTCAGAGGCAGACAGATTGTCTTCTACTTTATAATTCCCTAGAGCATTCTGTACAGTATTTTCAACGAGCAACACTCAATTAATGTTTGCCTAACAAGTAAACAGGAGGGAAAATGAAGGTTTCAGGAAGGAGATTGTAATATTACCAAAAATCACATTAAGGGCTCAGAGTAATCGGAGCAGGCATGTGGTCTCTCTGGTACTTAGAATGCAATGAAAACTGGACCCCATATGAATGGCTAAAATGAAGCATGGGACGGCTCATCTGGATGGTTATTATTGTTTCCCTTCTGCAGTCTGGTCTGTGGTATTTTGTTCCAAAGGAAACTCTAGACCTGCGGTGATTTAAGCTTGCCAAATTAGCCCTCCGCAATGACTCACTCCTGTTTCCATTTACTTTGTTCTTGTGAGGAAGAGAACTGCATAGACAAACAAGCAAAATGGCAAGCTTAGTTTCCTGGTGGGTTGTTTGTCCTTGTCCTGGTTTCAATGGTAAGAAGCTATGCTTAGATGCCTGCCATACAGGGTACGGGTCAAGTTTCCCCATGGAGGTAGTACTTTGTTTGCATTGGAATTAGGTAGCCCCTTGTACTCAGAGATTTAGTGATTTCATAGATTTAAGAAAGAATGACCTCTTGTGCAAACACCCATACTTGACACCAGAAGTTCTGATGGGCGCTTCTCTTGGTTTTGCAACTGATTCCCACAAAGTGAAGGGTCTGAGGGGGGG
>JADRCC010066960.1:0-10222 GCA_019843855.1 Hylomyscus alleni
CCCCCCCCCCATTCTATAGGCACAAAAGTAGTTTACAAAAATATTAAATATATCGAAGACCGTAATGATAGTATTATGACCAAGGGTAGGATCCTGTGATGCCTAGTTTTATGTCAACTTGACATAAAGTAGAGTTATCTGAAAAGAGGGAACACCAGTTGAGGGAATGCCTTCATATAATCTGGCTATAAGAGATTTTATTAATTAGTGATATGGAGAGCAGCTCATTGTATGCAGTGCCATCCCTATACTTGGTGTCCTTATTTCTATAAGAAAACAGACCAAGAAAGTCATGAGGATCAGATTAGTAAGCAGCATTCCTCCATTGCTTCTGCATTAACTCCTGCCTCCAAGTTCATGCCCTGTTTGAGTTCCTACCCCTGACTTTTCTCAGTGCTGCACTGTTACCTGAAATATAAGCTAGAATAATTTTCCTCCCAAAATCTCATTGGTCATGATGTTTCATCATAGGAATAGGAACTCTAATTAAACTAATATGAATCCTATTGCCCTTGCCTAGAAATTATACTTTAAAACATAGTGACCAACAGTTGAAGATTATCTACTCAAGTTCATTTAACATATCCTTGTCCTGCAAAGATCATTGTGCATTATTGAATAAGAAACTAAATGAGATTCACAAACAGCTTTTCCAGACCTGTGCATGCAGTGCTTAGTTATCTGAGATCTATCAGCAATAATTAATCTATTTGCTCAAAAGTCCCTTGCCTTTTCCAACATTGATATTAAGAACAATAGTAACTCATACAATTAAAATTATATCAACAAACTCAACTTAGTACAGTCTTGTTTCAATGTGTGAGTCAATGACCTTGGGGATTGAAGAAACCTTTCACAGGGTTTGCATAGCAGATATCCTGATATCAGATACTTATATTACAATTCATAACAGAAGCAAGATTATAGTTATGAAGTAGTAAGAAAATAAGTTTATGGCTGGGGGTCACTACAACAGGAGGAAATTTATTGAAGAGTCTCAGCACTAGGAAAGATGAGAACCACTGACATAGTATATTAATTATTCTGTACAAGTCCAACAATAAGCATTAGAATGGTTTAATAGAAACTAAACAAACATTGATGCTGTAAAGGTTAATCAAATAAATTACATTTGAATTACAATTAAAAATAATTCCTAAGAACTTAAGTTTTCAATAAGAGAATTATATAATTTTATTTTGCAAGTAATCTACAAAAAGTGAAGGTTAACATTCAAAACTGTCCCTTGGAAAGATAAGAAATGAGAGCCACATTATTTTTTTGTTATTAAATATATCACTCAAGATAAAAATTTCATATTTATCTATCTCCCAAATCTAGTAGTCAAAGCAAAAATACACATTATAATAAATGATTCATGAAGCAGAGTTTATGAGGGAAAAGCATTTAAATACAGAATTTCATTGTAAAAAAAAAAAACTCAGTTACTCAAGAACTGGTCCCATGATAGTTCTGAAAAACACAAGAGTAGACTAGTATATAACGGCCATTAGGAAGGAGAAGGTATAATTCTCTTTGTTTCTTATCAGATCAAGATTGCCTAGATTGCATGGTCTTGGGACCCTTTTCCTCTTACTGGGTTGCCTCCTCCAGCAGCCTTGGTATGAGGGTTTGTGCCAAATCTTAATGGTACTTTGTTATGCTATGTTTGATTGATAGCCCTCAGAGGGCTACTCTTTTCTGAAGGAAAAGAGAAATGTATCTGGGGAAGAGAGTAGGTGGCTGATGTGTTGAAAATGGTCTGGTGCTGCTATGTATTCAAATGCTAAATTCTCTACCCCTCGATCTCATTGCCCTAAGAACCAGTTCTGTCATACACTAGCTTTTGTTGTGCAAACCTTGCTCCTCAAGGTAATTGGTCAATAAAAAGCTAACACTTGTGATTGGACAGTAGAAAATGATAGGCAGGACTTCCTGGGAGGGAGAAAGGAACTCTAGGAAGAAGAAAGGTCCTTTCACCAGGAGACATCAGAGAGACAGATTTGACTACAGACCTGAAAGGTATAGCTAGCCATGTGCCTGGATGGGTCTAGGTGGTCTGGTTAAAATAGATGAGCTAGTTGAGAGTTTATCTAGCTCAGGTCTAAGATTTGAAATATTAAAAGGTCTTTGTGTAGTTTTGTGAGAAACCAGATGGTTAAGGAATAACTGCCACCATATTAATTTCCAGCATTAATTAATACATACAGAATATTAATTTTGTTTTACGGGGGTTAGTGCTGGAAGGAGTCGAGGGAGAGGTGGTGTATTTGGGATGTATTGTATGAGAACAGAATAAATTTAAAAAATGTTACCTCATTACGGGACAGTTCAAAGGAGGATTCCTAATCCATATGACACACAGTGACTCACCACACACTTTAACTACTGCTATCCTTTTCTGCCACAGGGAAATTATTTTCCTGTCTTCCCATGAATCCCGTATCATTATGACTCTTTATAGTAACTTGCCATTCTATAGCTATTCTTGTGCCTTATTTTTTCTTATCTGCTGGGTTAGAAGTTCATTAGGGAGAACGAAGCCTGTCTGTGTTCTCATCCTCAACACAGTAGATTCACATCATTTATTGAATGCTTGATTGTAAGAAAGAATAGGCAGATGGACTGTGTATGGAAATGATGGTCACCTCTGCAGTTCTACGCTGGGCAAGTCTCATTGACCCATCTGCTCCGTGTGGAGTCCTCGTATTCAATGGATCTAGACTTTGAATCCACTCATTGTTTCATGTTAGGCAGTGTCTAGACAGTGGCCACAGTTTATCATCCCTATCTCACTAATGGGAAAGTGCTCCAAAGAGGTAATGTACTTACACAACAGGCAAACAGTTACTCTTACAGCCTGTAGTCTGTAAAGGGCATTTTAAAGAAGCAGTATTGTTGCAACTACATTATTAGTATTTTTGCATTTTCCAGCTCCTAAAACAAGAAATTCAGTGCATTCTCAATAGCATGCATGAAGATAACAAGGAAATAAGGGTTCTATCACTACAAACCATTCCTTTCTTGTCAGCAGTTGTTTCGATTTTTTTTTCATGTTTGTTATCATATTTCTCAGAAGTTAGTGTCACTTATCACTATAAATATTCACACAGAAATATATTCAGTGATTTTTTTTTAGTGCCAAAGAAGAAAACAGGGTTTAAATTATCATATTATCTTCTATAAACTATTTTGATCAACTGTGCTGTAGCATGAGACAGTCCTGTGGATGATAAGAGATTTTCATTTCCTCTCCCTTGACTAGAAACAAGGCTTAAATAAAGACTCAGTGTAACCATCTGCCATGGTCAACATGAGAGCTGGCATGCAGAGTGAATTGGAAGCATGTTTCTATCAAGTTGTACTTCCATTAAACAAATGAAAGGCCCACCAAGTAACTAAAAGAGGCCTTTAGGAGTCAGTGTGCTATGCATGGTAATCCCCCACTCTTAACATTAGTCTAGTGATCTGCTCAGGACCAAAGCTTCTTGATGACTCACTATGAAGAGTGGAGAATAAGGAGGCAGGAAAGGAGCTGTAGGCTTTGGTTCCAGTTGACTCAGAATTTGTCACTTGGTGAGAGTTTAGCAAACATTTGCTTTTGTTGATGTGTTTAAATTTTCCAACAATAGTCCACCAAAATGAACACTTTTTTTTTCCAACAGGAGAAACATCTGATCACTTACATTCAAATAAACATATTTGCAGTTGCATGATTAATTGCAGAAAATAAGCAGTTTTCTCTGGGCCACTCGCTATTTAGCAGATAACTGTGGTCTAAATTGTCTCCATTCTCAAATGTGGACAACAGAGCCTGTCTTAACAACACAGAATGTAGATGGATCCAGGTGGTGATTTTCTAGTCTTCAGTCCCATGGGACAGGTGCTGATAAATGTAAATAGACGTTACCAATGGGGGTTTCTGAAGATATGTCCTTCCTGACCAAGGTGTAGTGTTTATTACTAACCAATTTTTTCCTACTCTCTCTACCTTCCTCTTATCCTCAGTTTTCTTATGCAAATGTAATTATTTATTTCTTCCCACTCCTATGCCAAATAGTTCCAGATGTTCTCAGTTCCATTGTGGGACAGGCCTAGGCCTAGGTTAAAACTGCCTCCCACAAAATGAGAGCAATAAAAGATCAGGTAGATATCACCAATTAGTACATGTCCAATAATGACTGAATCCGTTTGATTCCAAATCATCCAACATTACCTAAATCAGCCAATATAATATTCACATGACCTATATCTACATCCCATTACTTAATTTTTGGCTCATTATAGATACTACAGTTCTTTCCTTGACACAACTGTGAATTTTTAATCTGAAAAAAAATATTTATTAGCATTGTACGTGTGAAAATGGACCCAGTTCTTATGAAGCAAACAACACTGAAGAGGATACAGATATACCCGTCATGGGGAAGGAAAAGGAAAGCAGGGACACAAACAGATACCATAAAATGTGTTACAGAAGAGACACAGACACAAGGATATTTCCCACTAAAAACTGATATGAGAAAACACAGTCAAAAACTGGTCTTGCTTCAGAAATGTAATCAGAAATGGCTCCAAGTAGCTTTTTGGCTGCCTCAGAAAGGACGGATAGGATTTCAACAGGATGAAATGTCCACTCCATGATACAATTAAATAATAAGCGTGGCTTGTTAGGAGATGGCCGGAATGTTAACCAAAGTGCAGGGTTTGTGGTGAAGGGTCTTGAACACTGAAGCAGGAATGAGAACAACCTGAAAGTCTATCAGTGTTAGTCCACAACTAATCTACCAGTGTTAGTCCACAACTAATCTATCAGTGTTAGTCCACAACTAACCTCCTGCATCGCACACAAGAAAACTCAGCCACGCAAAGATTAAGCACCTGCCCCATGTCACATAGATAATGGCTAAGCCAAGATGCCCTGAGCTCTTCAACTTCCCAGGTTGAATCACTTTACATTACCTAAGATTTAGAGGTAGAGAATGGGTGAAATTGAATACTGCACTAAGGTTCTTGTTTTTTTCTCTGTAAACAGTGATTTGACATTAAAAATTCTGAGCAGCAGAGGATGATAGTGAGTGATATAGAAATATGACTTTGAAAGCTTTATAAGAGGGAACTGAGGATGAAAGGAGCTGAGGTAGAATAAATGGAGCTGTGATCACCCTACTTGGATGTAGAGTAGCAGGGTTTGATGCCTGGACAGGACAGACAGAAAGACTAATGAACCAAGGACTACAGAAGACAGTTGAGAGACAAAATGTGAAATAGGACCCAAAAGACTCTGCAAATGCTATTGAGAATCTCTTCTGCTCAAAACAACACATAAAGATAGTATTTAATTATTAAACTCAATCATACTATGCCACTTCAAACTGATGACATTACCATTTTCCTTGCAGCAGTTAAAAGAAATAAAACATCTGACTCTGCATCTGACTCTCTTGTGGGACCTACTGAGTCATTTCTCTGATTTCTTTGTTCCATAATATAACTAACTGGGAGCATTACCTAGGATCCTTTCTATCTCTCATGACTGTGGATGTAAATCAGAGATGTAAGAGAGAGCACAGAGGCCAAGGGCTTCTGGAAAAAAAGAAGAGACAATCTATTGCAGGATTCATGTACATAGCTTTGGAGTTAAAGGGGCATGGCTTTAGAGAACATGTTCTCCCATCTGAGCTCAAGGAGAAATCTGCTTGGGTATTCTTCCCTGAACTCTGATGCTAAATACATGGCCTTCAAAGGTACTAAAAATGACTCTACAAAAATATGATTTAGCAATACACTCCTATGCCAAAAGGTCCTAAAATAGCACACTAGAGGCAGGAAGCTACCACGATGTCCTTCTTGACAGTGTGCTCAGCAAGTCACCAAGAATTCAGCTTCTATAGCCTGCATGGTAGGAAGTCAATCAGGGGATTGCCTCCAGCCTGTAAGTACCTCACTGACTGTTGATACTTTCTGAGCAGGCCTTTTCTTTTTTATCCCATTATCAGATCTTCATGACTAGTATCTATGGATAATCAAGGCTATATAACAACCCTCACAAACTACATTCCTCTATGAACTGAGTCACCAGCCAGAGCTCCAAACAGAAAAACTTCTGAGTACTTTTTGTTTGTTTCAGAGCCAATGCAATGCGGCATAAAGCAATATGATGACTACGTCTTTCAGTATCAAATAATCAATTACACAGAATGGTTCATTAACAATAACTACTGAAGTCAGTGGCCAGGGTCATCACAATGCAGCTCATCTGGGCTTGAAAGCACTGACCCCACCCACTCTCCTTGTCAAGAGATATCAAGGAACAGATTCATCAGGAGTAATGGCCAGATGTTTGCTTGTTAATGGTCCTTCCAGAATCACAAACGTGATGAGCACAGGGCATTTAATCTTGTCAATTTTTGTGACAGAAAACATGCTTAATTTACCATCAGCTTTGCATAAATCAGAGCTCTTATTTGGACAAATCAAACCAGAAAATAGGATGTGGTCTATTTGCACAATGAGTCAAATATGATCTTTTGTAGGGTGTGATGAACTGATTCTGGTTTTGACATCATTATAATAGTGCTGGAAACTAAAGCAAGCATCTCCCAGACTACACTCCAGCTTCTAAGATAAACTAAGAAGTGTATGAAAAGTGAACAGTAATAGGATATGACTTACTCTTTTAGTCTGGCCCTGAGCTTTTCCATATAATGACCCTCTCCTACCTACTTCCCAACAGGTTCTGCCACTTTCAATATTCATAACTACCTTTGCATTTAGTCATGTTCTCCACCACCCCAAATGCCCTAGAACTGTAGGCCATTAAGGCGATAAGGGATAAGCATGCATGTCTGCATGGCTGTGTATCAGTGTGTGTGTCTGTGCATTTCTGTACAGGGTATTCCTAGCCAACACTAGTCATAGTACTCTATTCCTCTCTAACTATGATATGCCGGAGTCTACATCAAGCGCAACTGTGCTGCAAGCGTATCTTCTTGTTCCTTCTAGCTCCTATCTCCTCAACTATGTCAAGCAGGCTAAATGTGTCAGCTATGTTGCAACATCACCACCTGTGAAAATAAGCAAAATCCTCATAAAGGCAACAGCAAATTTAGAAAAGAACTTAGAATCCTAAACTCAACTCAGATCCTGGAATTACAACTGAGTCTCCAATCCACTCTGTGACTAAAGTATTAACCTCTATAACCTCTTTGGGACTCAGGTTCTTCATATATAAAATTCTTATAAAGAGAAGAAAATAGTATGTAAAGGGTTCTACATGTTACCTGGCATGCAGTGAGGACTCAAAAGAATTTTTTCTTTCTTTCTTTTTTTTAGTTTCTTCATGAATGGTTCAATAAAACCAAGAAATCATAGAATCTCTTTCCCAGTCTTCCCTTTTTTTCTCTTTCTGTTTCCATCTGTCTTTGATTTCTGTTATTTGACTCTCATATGTATACACACATGGCTGTAATGCTCAAAAATTGAAGGATAAAAAGGAAATGAGGTACAGAATCTGGAAAGAAATAAAAGAAGCCTATTCTTGACCTGAGGAAAGGTCTTGCTGTAACATTTCTAGAATTGTAACAATCTAGGAAACATGCAAGCATGAAAGTGTTGAAGCCACGCCCTATTATTCCCCGCTATAAAACTCACTCATTATGCTTTGTGGCTCTGAATATACTATATGCTTATTTTAAACAGTGCAACATTTACTTTATTGTCTCATTTATTACTATTGTTAGCTGTATTTTGTTACCATTTTTATATCAGAATACATGTCTTTAACCCTTAACTTTTGCTAAAACTCAAAGTTTTCTTTATGGGATCAAATTAGGAGGTTGTTTCGTGTTTTAAATGAATGCATTTCAAATCATTGTGCTTTAAAATAAATGCTGTTCCAAAACTATAATAGAGGCGTCATAGAGAAGAGGAGACACTACAAGGAACTGCAAGAGAGTGTATATCAGTGGTTCCCAACTTCCCTAATGCTGAGACCCTGTAATACAGCTCCACATGTTATGGTGATCCCCAGCCATGAGATTATTTTCATTGCTACTTCATAACTGTAGCTTTGCTACTGTTAGGAATCATGAAGTAAATGTCCGTGTCTTCCGATGGTCTTAGGTGACTCCTATGAAAGGGTCGTTTGATTCCCAAAGGGGTTGCAACCTACAGGTTGAGAACCACTGATATATAGAGTTCCATAAGTCCCCGTTTAAAGTTAAGAATTCCTCAGAAGACTACAGCCACTGCCAAGAACACTGAACTGAAGTGAGAGTGGAGCATCATTTGTCTGTACATTTGCCTCTCAATATGAGATTAGAACTGCATGCAATTTCCCAGCATTTCCCACTGTCTGCAGAAGCATTCATTCTCCAACTGACCAAGTCTGACAGGGTCAATCTATGGGTGTCTCATCTCCCCTAAACTTTATGCATCAGGATCAGGTGCTGGTGTATGCTTCATGTTTCCATTTTATCCTCTCACTGATTGACCTTACTAATGGCTGCTATTACGGAAAAAAAGAAGAACTAACATGTTGTAAGAGATGGGGATGGGAGAAGAGAAAGACAAGAAAAAAGAAGACAGAAAAACCCTTAAGTAACAGAATATATATAATCAAAAACATAAGAATTGCAGCAGCAGTACATAATGCTAAGAAAACTTCATGCATCTATTTGGCAAGTTATGGCAAAATGTCATTATGGAATTTTTGACTGTGCATTCTTAAATTTAAACTTACAATGCTGGCACTAAATAGCATTATCCTATTTATATAATCAAACAGCAATCCCTAATGGAGTTCTACAAATCTCATCTAACACAATGCTATTAACTGGATTAGATCATCAAAAATTGGCACCTGTGCCCATGCACTGGCTCAAACCAAGCTACTGGTGAGTCAGGTTGAGTGCTGACATGGCCCTTCTTGGTCTCAGTCAATGTGGTTCATTGCCAGCTTCTCCAAGCAGAGCTGGAATCCATTCAGCCTGCCTGGAGCTCTGTAATCCACTTCTCTGCCTTGTTCACGCTCTGCTCATCCAGTCCCAGACCACATTTCTAGCTGACTTTCTTGGATTCTCCCAACTCTGGCTTGGGTAGGTCCTTCTCAGAGAAATCACCCCTGACCCAAGTCTGGTTTAAGGTCTCTGTTAGATTCTTTCATGACATCATTATATTGACTTTAGGGTAATTACAAACACCTATTCTATAGCTTTTTGTTTAATTCTTAACCTGTACTTTATTCACCACTTGACCCTGAGCAACCCAAAGGCAGTGAATAGTCTTTCCCATGCCACTATGTCCCTAACACCACGATAATATTCAAAACAAATATTAATGATTTGGTGAAATAATTCACTGACAAATCCTATTACTCCTCCTTATGGATATGTTTCTACATTAGCTGTACCTCTTTATTTATCAATATCTTTTTTTAAAGCATTTATTATATTCCGCGCTTTGTGACAAGCATTCCACACACCTGATCCTTATGGCAACATTATATGGTAATAGAGTCATAATCACTGCCCCATTTTACAAATAAGGAAAGTTGGCAAGATACTTCACAAGCATGCATAAAGCCCTGGATCAATTTTCCAGTACCACAAAAACATGACATGGTGGCTCATGCCTATAATCACAGCATTGAGGAGGGAAAGGTATAAGAATCAGAAGTTCAAAGTCGTCCTCAACTGCATGGTGAGATTGAGGATATCCTGGGCTATATGAGACACTGTCTCTAAACATACATTTAGACAGGCAGGCAGGCAGGCAACAGATGTAACTATATCTTTTATTTTCCTCATATAATTGTTCTCCGCAAGCCTTACTACCTCTGTCTATTCACCTAGACCTAGGCCTAGTCCTGGAAGCTTCTACCCTCCATACAGTCTAATCTGGGCCTAGAATGCTACAGCCTCTAAGACTTACTGGTGAATACGCTCACCTTTTCTAGTTCTTTCTGAGCTCTCACTGTTTCAACTCACCTGTTCTAGCTCAAACTCCTCTCCACACTGACTGATTCAATCTGGCTTCCTCTCAGCCTCTGATTGAATTGCTCTGCTCATACTAACTCTAGCAATGTCTGTCCTGACCTTCTGGTTCCTTCTCATTTTCTGTCTTCACCTGTGGCTAGCTTGTTTTTTTTTCCCTCTGATTCTATAACTGTCCTGACAAACAAAACTCTCTCTCTCTCTCTCTCTCTCTCTCTCTCTCTCTC
>JADRCC010066979.1:0-14236 GCA_019843855.1 Hylomyscus alleni
ACACACACACACACACACACACACACACACACACACACACACACACATACACACCACAATTACTCCAGGGGCAAGGAAAGATGAAATCAGTTTGAACAGTTGTATACTTTGCTTATCTATGATAACAAAATACTTTCAAATTGGTTGTAGCTATTCACAGAGCAGAGGTGTGATTTATTGTGCTTAAATCTATGAGTCTTCTTTATTTTATAATATTGGTTACATAGTGATCTGTATTCCAAGTAGGAGAATATTCAATAGAATTTCTTACCCAAAGTATCAAATGACTTTTGTCACCTTTTAAATGTACTGAGTGCTCTTTGCTCTCAACTGTCTTCAGATGTACTTTGTATATGCCACCAGACCTAAAGTTACTTTGCAAGTTTCTATGCAGCTACCATGTGAAGTGACTAACAAATATTTTAAAGTGGATTTCTTACAAAGACAGAGCTATGAAAAATGTTCTTTCCAAGGCACACATATATTCTGGCCATATGTTAAAATATAGGAGCTCACCTTAGTTCTCCACAGGAGACTATGATTTCAGCTACCATCATCACCATCAGCTCCACTGTTACTACCAACATCCTCTCACATATTATGAAAGATCTGTGCTAGAAGTCATCCTTGACTTGACCTCTGCATAGCACCTCCCAGAAGTTTGACTTTTCATAAAGGCTTTGGCACCAATGAAATGAATTACTAAGGAGTCTTAGGATTGCCTTCATTTATAATCTCTTTAGAAACGGTGACCAGAGCTCCTTTCACATTTCACTTCCAGTTGGAAAGAGGAGATTTCTCATTACTCTAGTGTGCTGCATTCTCTGGTGTAAAAATTGTTTCCAGCAATGGCTAATGGGCAGGATAGAGTGTGAATTTTAAATGTGTTACTCACAGGGATACCCAGAGGACTGTGCCAGGTCCCTGTAGGAGTCTGCTTGGCACTAAGAGTTAGAGAATAAAATAGCATACAATGGCAACTGAACCAAAGCCAGTTTCAAGGCCGTTGCCATGACCCTAGTTCTTTTTTTAAAGTTTATGATTTGATTTGGGAAATACAAATGAGGAAATGTATTAGGAGTGAATTGTCTTTTCAGGGTGACACTGGAATCACAATGAAGTCAGCTAGTCATCCCCGGAGCAATTGCTATCTGTCTGTCTCTGGATAGAGTATGGCCAGAAGCACAAACACATGGGAATTCCATGAGGAGTAAAGCCCTAAGCACAACAAATGTGAAAAGCATCTGACCCGACCCTGACCCTCAAAGACTACCACTGTGGAGACTGTCCAGTCTCTGAGGGACATCAGGAAAGTGTGCATGAGGCAATATGGGAAGTTATTTGTTCACACTTACTTATGATTCCTTACAACTATTTCCTGTGTGTGGCTGAACCATGAAAAACACTCTAAACTGTTAGAAAAAGTCCTAGCAATGGGGAAATATAGTTTCAAAACATATATTAGTTATGCACTGTGTCTATATGACACCAAAGTAAATGATCATTTCACTGACAATCTGTGTTCAATCTGTTTCATGGCATATGTAGTAAAAGCATGAAAAAATAGGAAAAAGATGGCTATTTTAATAATGTTTTTGATATAATCCTAAGGGAAATTTAACATACCCCGGGACAGATTTCTAGCATTTTTCATTTTGATTTTGATGGAAATTTATGTTGGTGAGAAAAAAAAATCATTTTTTTTTCAAGGAAGTAGTTGCCAGGTGTTGAATTAATGAAATGGAAGATTCTAAGAGGGGGTGAAAATGGCCAAGGAGTGGTTTTAATAAGTGTGAGTAGAGTTCATGAAAATTTTGCAGGCTGAACAAAATTTCTGAATGCTTAATAATTTTGGAAAGCTTTTTGCAAGGTTGACATAGACAGCTGCAATTATCTGTCCCTTCCTACGTGCTTGCCTGAAAGCGAATGCTTTTTCTTAATTGGGTGAACAGTTTGTATTCAGAGATTTTTAAAAGGACTGACTTCACTTTTCTCATTTTAATTTACAAGACCAGAGTGTCTTCTGTTATCCATCATAATATGTGCTGAAAAATCAAGTAATATATGTTTCAAAGACCCATGAAGCTGTGTATGCTTCCTACCCTCCTGCTTTTTCTTGCTGTTATTCCAGGTTGATATCTCAAAAGTCAAAGAAATAAAACAAAATGAACATCTTAAATACATAATGCAGAGAGAATCCTTCCTGGCACCCTTTTTTTTAATCTAAAAAATGATAGTTCACACTCAAACTCATTTATGTGTGCATGTGGAGGTCAAGGGTTGATGTTAGGTGTCTGCCTCAATTGCTTTCTATGACATGTATAAATATCATCTATATATTTCTATTTAAGCTCTATCTTTATCTCTATTTATATAGCTCTCTAAATCATACCTATCATCTGTCTGTCACTTATCTATTTGTCTATCATTTATCTTTATCCTATCTATCTATCTATCTATCTATCTATCTATCTATCTATCATCTATCTATCTATCTATCTTCTATCTATCTATCTATCCATCTATCATTTTCTGTCTATCATCATCTTCATCTATCATTGATCTATATTTACTTGCTGTATGTATGTTGTTTGTGTCTTCATGTGTCATATGTTTATATACATTATCATGTTTAGATGTGTGTGTGTGTGTGTATTTGTGTGGGAGTGAACGGGTATGCAGTTATATTTATGTGTGTATGAGTATAAAGGCCAGAGCTTAATATTGTGTACTTTTCTCATTCACTTCTCGACTTGCATTTAAGACAGC
The DNA here is from genome assembly GCA_019843855.1 of Hylomyscus alleni. Lineage (NCBI taxonomy): Eukaryota > Metazoa > Chordata > Mammalia > Rodentia > Muridae > Hylomyscus > Hylomyscus alleni. The sequence continues at coordinate 2,770 of JADRCC010066979.1, forward strand.
TTCTTTCCCATTACCTGAAGTTTGCCTAAGTGGCCTGATGATCTGAATAGTATGAGTTTCTGAAGCTTCCTGTTTCTGCTACCTCAGTACATGTATGACAGGAACATGGCCCAGATTTTTTCATAGATTATGGAGTTCCTGACTTAGGTATGTGTTCTTGCATAACTACCCTACTCATTGAGCCCTTTCCCCAGTTCAGCTCCATCTTAATGAAGTTAGCATTCATAAATTAGGCCACAAGGGCAGTATAGCAGCTGTCTCAGGAATCATCCTGCCTCAACTTTACCAAGTCTGGGATTATTGGCACCTTCTCCTATACCCAACTTTAATGCGGGTTCTGAAGATTCAAATCCAGGTCCTTTTTATTTTAGTTATCCCTTTACTCACCAAGCTATCTGCTATGTACCACTCAACCCCATTTTTAAAGTTAATACAAATTCAAACTGTCAATTGTGAACTTTTAGTAGGTAGAGAAATGCCAGGGTAAGAAAGATGATAAAGGTGCAAAGAAGAGATGTGTTTTAATTATATATATTCTGAAATATATCAGTTATGAGTAGAATGGCCATTCTAATAAAAATACAGACCTATTAGAAATAATCTCTTGGGAAATCAAATAATAGCTGTTTAACAGCAGGATTTTAGAATTTATTGAAATATGCATTGAATCCAGCTATTGAAACAACTTGATTAACCATAAAAGAACATTTCCTCTCTCATGCCTTAGTTTCATAAAGCCTTTCTCAGAAGACTAATTTCACATCATTCTGTAATGTGCTGTCTTGAAGAACTATTTCCTGCTAGGATTCTTCAGCAATATATTTTTTTCTAAATGCCAAAGCACAGGTGGAATAGGAAAGATGGCTTACTAAAATTTCAGATGCGCCAAGAATAGACATTTTCTTGAAAAACATCTAATTTGAAAACTTATAGGTATAAACATCAAAGCTGTTCTAATAGTACTGAGAAATGGAAAAAAATAAGAGAACAAGCTGAAAACATTATGGTAACCTTTAAAATCTAATATTATTTTTGACCTGAAGCTGCTTTTCTAACAGATAATCACAATCATCATAAAGTACATATGAACATGCCTAACCTACAATTGACTGTGTCATTCTTTACTATCACTTTGTATGTCTAAATGATTTTATATTCATGGATATTTGGTGTTTTTTCTGAGCCCCTATTTTGAACATAGAGCTACTTCTAACAATTCATAATTATGAATGCTATTGTGGAAATTCTGCCAAGAACACTGCCAGAACCCACAAGTCTGTAGCTCTATTTTTATGGACACATAACAATAGGTAACCTCTTTAATCCTGCCAATAACTTTGCTTGTCAAATAATAGCATTGATACTTTTAACAGTTATAGGAAATATCAAATACACAATTATGAATGAATTCTCTAAAAATTAGTAATTGATGAAAACAAACACATTTATCTGTCAGAAAAAGATTAAGGATTGGCTATGAAACCTAAGGCTTACATGTAAAAATAAATCTCTATGCCTACATACATCTAAAATTAATGAAATTTATGGGTCTATATTTAGTAAAGATTGTAATCAATTAGGAGCAATAATTGACTATTTCAACTATTTGGAAGATAGAAATGATTGCATACCCTTACTGGTTATTATTTTATCATAGAACTCATAAGAAAATAACACCCCATAGTTTCATATCTGTTGGCTATTTTTATAATACATTTGCACATCCATGACTGTAATTTATTTACCTCTTTCTACATAAAGTTGTGAGTACTACGTTTACTTCAAAGAAAATATAGCTGAAGGCTCATTTATAAGCATATGTTTAAAAACATAATTTATATTTGTAAGCAAAATGAATGTAAAAGATGAAGGTTAAATCCAAGAATTGTTAGTATAGTCACCAAACCCAGACACTTTTGTGGACACCAACAAGTGCTTGCTGACAGTAGCCTGATATAGTTGTCTCCTGAAAAGCTTTGCTAGTGCCTGACATATTCAGAGGTGGATGTTCTCAGCCAACCATTGGACTGAGCACAAGGTCCCCAATGGAGGAACTAGAGAAAGGACTAAAGGAGCTCAAGGTGCTTGCAGCCCCATATGGGAAACAACAATATGAACCAACCAGTACTCCCAGAGATTCCAGGGACTAAACCACCAACCAAAGAGTAAACATGCCTCCAGCTGCATATGTAGCAGAGGATGGCCTTGTTGGACATCAATGGGAGGAGAGGCCCTTGATTCTGAGAAGGCCCAATGCCCTGGTATAGGAGAATCCCAAGACAGGAAAGTGGGAGTGCATGGGTTGGTGAGCAGGGGGAGGGGGAATGGGATAGGGGAGTTTTTGCAGGGGAAACCAGGAAAGAGGATAATATTTGAAATGCAAATAAAGAAAATATCTAATAAAAATTGCCAAGTAGAATCCTATGATGAGTGATTACAAGGAAAATCTTGAATTTCTTTTCCCTCCCTGACTCCTTCCATTCTCTCCTACCCCCTTCATTTCTCCTTCATGTTACAGTTGCTTATTTTGTTACACTGTACTCTCTGGTCTCTCTAGGCATCCCACTTCAATTCATATGTAACTCTTTTAGTATAAGTTAATTTTCACCAAAAATTATGCAAATGTTTGTTAGAATTATTTCTACCATTGAGGAATTTTAATGAACCTCTGGTTTATTGATGAAACCTAATTGATGAGTGACAGAAGACAATTGCAATCATCAAGATTTTTAAAACCATATTTGTTAAATTGTTAATTTTGGGTTTTTATGTTTTTTTTTATTTGGTCTGGAAATGAAATAGTATAAAATTTGGAAGTTTCTACTACACAGAAAGGTCCTGAACATAGAGCTACTTCTATGTTCAGTGGTCTCCTGAGCAAAGGAAAAGGTCTTACACCTGTAATCCCACAATCCAAGAGGCAGACACCAAAAGATTGTGGATCCTAGGCTAGCCTAGTCTCAAGGGATACATTGTCTTCAAACAACTTCTTTGATAACCTAAGCCTTTTGAACATAACACCTAACTTTTGAAGATTTTGCCAATTTTATGCCAATATAGTGAAGTTCTTTTCTTTTTTTCTTTTCTTTTTCTTCTTCTTGTTCGTGTTCTTCTTCTTGATGTTGTCATCACCTTGTTCTTGTTCTTGTTCTTCTTATTCTTCTTGTTCTTGTTCTTCTTGTTCTTGTTCTTCTCCTTGTTCTTCTCGTTCTCGTTCTCGTTCTCGTTCTCCTTCTCCTTCTCCTTCTCCTTCTCCTTTTCTCCTTCTTCTTTTTGATATAAAAATGCAACTCTCAACTCAAAGACATTAAGAGTTTATTCTGGGTGAAATGAGTGACCAGGGTCAAGCCACATGGATTCAAGTTGCTTCAAATAACATCTTCCAAAGTATAAATGGTTTTTAAAGGTTTTTACAGTGAAAGAGTAAAATAATTGCATGAATACAGATATTCCCCTAAATACTTTAGTGGAAAAACATGTGATGAAGGTTTATTGCAAGGCAGATTTAACTCTGTTAGAGGTTTTAGGTATTGTCTGGTTGCATTTTTAACTATATTTTGGCTGGTGGATCCCAGTGAAGTTAATGCTGTCAAAAGCCTTTTTTTAAATAATTAATAGGATTTTAGGTCACAGAGCTGGACAATAAATGACCACTAAGGAGACCAGAAATAGATGAAGATAATTTGGCTATGGATCATCAACATTCCAACTCTCAAAAGCTAGGAAGTTCAGAAGAATCAAGAAGCATTATAGAATCTTCAAAAGGGGAGATTTTCTTTGTTTCTTTTCTTTCTGAACTTTAGTTTATGCCTTCAATCAGAACAAACTTGTCCAGAGATTAAGATTCAAATCACATTAAACATATCAGTTTAAAGTGTCACCTAAAGGGCAAACCTAGAATATCCTAGGAAGAGAGCCAAATATATATTATTTCTTGTTCTTGGGAAAGGCAGGCAGACAACATTGATCTCCAAAGTTGGGCAAACAAAAAGTTGTAATACCACATCCTAGAAACTGACACAAGAAGATTGTGAATTTTAGGCTAGTCAAGAGTAATAATTATTAGAATCATAAGACAATATGACACCAAATGGATACTCCTATATAGTATAAAAATAAAAAAAATTAGAATATGTTAATCAACTTCAATGAGAAACATGAGCTGCCCATGATGCTGTTTTACACTCTGCATATAACATGATGGATGTACTGCAATAATTATTGTTGTGGGTGCTATGAACATATTTTATTGAATTGGTGAATATGGAACCACAGAATCCTTAAGTAACAAGATTACCTTTTACCTGTTACATGTCACAAAGGAGACATGTCTTGTATATAGAGGATTGAGTCTTCTACAGCAATAACAGATGGTTTCATGGCGACACTGGGAAATGGGTATATATTTTGATAAACAAAATATTCTCAATATGGACTACCAGGCAGTATAGAGGACCTTGAGGTAAAAATTAGCAGTCACTACTTCATTGTTAATGTTGACTTTATATAGCTTCACAACTATGAGTAGTGAGAATCTGGTACACAATCATTAAAGCAATAATGATAATATTGGATTCTTATGATATGAAATTGGAGAGAAAGATGATCATGAAAGGATTTAATCACTTATAAGGAATAAAATGTTATGGCAACAATGACTCTGTGACTAAAATATATTCTAGTAATGATGATCTGGGTTTTATTCAGCTAATATATGCTATGACTTTTGATATGTAAATATCCTTTAGAATGAATGAAACAATAAGACTCCTTCTACAGGCTCCTCTGTGAAGAAGATCAGTTTTTAAAGTTATTCTTTATTACTGCTGCAGCATTTGGAAGATATCATCTTCAGGCCTCTATGTATTGAGGAGATATCAAATTAAAATTTTGTGAATTATTTAAAAAATACATAGTGCAAAACTTTAAAAACATGTGTAGATGTTCAATGCAAACAAATCACAAAATATTCAGTAAACAGAAGAAAGTTATAATTGGCATTAATTAAAAATTGTTCTCTCTGCTGGGCATGTAGTTCAGTAGTAATATGATGAACTGTCATGCAAATGTGCTTGAATTTGATGTCCAACACTGCACACAATTTGTGTTTTTTTTCTGTATACATATACATACTCATATAAGAATGATAACTAAATATTTGATTGTATTTATAATATCTAGTTTTGATAAAATTCCTTCTATTGTTTATTATATCATTTCCCCTTTTTTCCTTATATCTATTTGATCATGTATGCTTCGTTTATTCATAACCATTTAGAAGTTTACTTATTATAAAATTTGCAGATTTTGAGATGCCATTCATTGACTTTCTTATATATTGAGCACATTGTATGGCTCTTTCATGTTTTATATTAATTTTCTTTGCACTGTAAGAAATTACCCAAAATTTTAAATGCAAAGCAATGAATAGCTATCATTTCAAACATTGTCTGAAAATCAATGACATGACTATGTCTTCGATGGAGAACTATGACTCACGATGACCCGTAAGGATACAGAAAAATGTGTCAGAAAATTCTGTAGTCATTTAAGAGACTAGGTCATCTTGCAAGCCTATTCATTTGACTGTTGACAGGAGGCTTCAGTGACTGACTGTTTCCTACATGCTTCTTTATATCTACGAATAGAATACAAAAGAATAGCTGATGATTCTGAACTAGTGATGTCTGTGGATGAGGAAGGAGAACAGTAGGGAGAGAAAGAGACATGAGGGAGATGGAGAAGGTAGTGGGAGACTGATGGAGGAATGCAGTAAAGGAAGGACAGATGGAAGAAGAGAGGGAGAGAGAGAGAGAGGGGAAGGGAGGGGAGAGGAAGCGAGGGAAAGAGGAAGAGAGGGAAAGAGGAAGAGGGGGGGAAGAGGGAGAGAGTGAGGCAGAAGGGAAAAGGAGAGGGAAAGGGATGGGGAGGGAGAGCAGAGAGGGAGCATTCTGTGTTCTAAGATGCAGGCTTATTTAGAACTTATGATCCTGCTTTTCCTGGGCATCTGGAGATTTCTGGGACTACCAGTATGCACCATCACATCCAGGTGGTATTTTAAATAGCTTCCTGTCAGGTGTGACATAGCAATCCCCTTCCATATTCTGTTTACCAAAGTCTAGGTAACTCAAAGCTCAGTGGGAAATGTTGACCCAGGTGGCATGAGAACCAACCACCAGAGATCACTGGCAGTTAAGTCCTACATGCATGTAATGGGTTTCCCTTGCCTGCTTACATTATAATTTTCCATTGTTAATCTATGGCTCATTGCTGTCAAAGACAGTTGTGTTTTGTTTGTGGTACAGTTACATTTCTGTTAGAACAGTCTTATAGGGTCTCTCTTGGCAATAATCTTTAATTTAAAATTAATTTCTTGATTAGGGATTCCTTATATTATTTCCATATCATCTATCTTTCTTTACCCTTCTGGCCTTTTGTCTGCTTCCATGTTATATATGATCTACTATGTTTTATTTCACCTCTGCTAATTCTTTTAGACATCTTGATTTCTGTCCTATTTACTGTTCTATCTCTTATGTGCACTTAAATGGACATATTTGAATACAAAACGTTAGGCTGACCTTATCACATGCAAATGTCTTGAAACCCCTGTAAAGAGGACAATGATATTGTCAATATTAGCCTTTTCTAATGATTCACTATGTTCAAATTCACTATGATTCACTATTATTCAAATCTTGATTTTAGAGGGTTTCAGCATATATAGTATCCAGCAAAGCCTCTTGCCATACCATAACAGATTCCCCAGGCCTTTGAAGAATGCCAGATAATATACACGTACTATACACATGCATACAGTTCTTATGCATAGTGTGTGAGCTAATGCAATACTCTGCTGTGTTTTATAATATACAGCACATGCCACTGATGTAGGTGTTATAAATCATAACCCATTTTCTTTACATTGTACATTAAAACAAAAAAAAATCCAGTTTATCTGAAAGCAGAGTTGGAATTCAGATGGCAGATGTTGTGTGGATGAGGTGATTATTAATTAAGTTCTGTTTAAGAAGTAGAGGATTATAGAACAATATTAACAAATATTTAAGAGAATAAAAATAATTTGGATATTAATCTTTTAGTTGTTGCTTTTTTGTTGCAGTAACAGAATGAACAAAATTTCTATTCAAATTTAGTGTCTTTGTGTTATGATGTACCATAGAAGTTTGCATAAATTAACACAAATAGAAGACAGCCAATATCCAATGAACAAAAGAAAGTCTGTTTGAAGTATTATTTTATAACTATACTTGAATCATATTCTGTTTTATAAGGGTTTTTGTATCTTTTAGACACATTTTCATTTTGCCCACAGCACTAGGATAGTAAAACACTTTCAAAAACATAAAAATCACAAATTTTCACATAAACAGATTGTGGTGTCATCTCATATTTTCAATCTTGTCTAAGGACTTTGACATTAGCATGAAGTTAAGGAATCTACTGGTGTTCCACTATGTGTTGCCTCGGCATATTGTGGACAGGTAATGTTAGCTTCAGTCTGATGTGGATGCAGGGCTATATTTGTAATTATGCAAGATAATTTAAAACTAAGTAGCACATTTCTCTCTAAATGCATATTCTTACATAGCAGTTTTCGTAAATGTGGCAAAGCAAAATAGAGAGTTGTGCATTATGGCTAATTTTATTTATTTAATTGTTCTAAGTCAAATTTAACATTTGTGGAGCAAGAAGACTTATTATTCTAAACACAGAGCCCAAGGAGTATTTGTGGAGAGTACTGGGGGAAAATGTGGAGAGTGCTGGGGATGTTAGATAAGCCTGTGGTGACAGTCAGCACAGCCCTGACTGTGCTCAGGCTCTCTCCGATGATTCCTTGTTATTTTGCTTTTCTGCTAAAGGGACATTTATTAAGCAAGAAGAAATTTCAGACCAAAGAATCAATTGCTTCCTTTCGTATTCACCATGATAAGCTGCCCACATTTTTGTTTAGCATGAGGACACAGGTTCCAGGATAAATCAATTGGACATTCAAAGATGCTTTGCTTAAACAAAAGTAGATATTGGTGACTATAGTTACCACGACAAGAAATAAAGGACACATGGGGGAATCTATCTCTTTTACTAAACACATCCCTGACCCTACTCCTGCTGGGCTAGTCCTGATCTAGCCAGAAACTGGCTCACCAGCTGGGCTTCATTATACCAATTAGGAAAGTGACCTTTTCAAATAACCAGTGGATCTGCTTTAAAAACTGCAAAAGATTGTAAATTTGCATATGTGGAACATCAAGAGTGAACAAGGGAGTCAGATAAATGCCATTCTAGACTACAAATCCAGTTTTACAAGCTATTTGCACTTGTATAAACTGGATTCCATAAAGGCCTGCACAGTAGCAGTTTATGATATATTGAAATCAGGACTGTTTTCATTTCTCCCAATTATGTGAGAGATCTAAAAAAAAAAATATCTGATCAATAACTTTTACAACACACATCATCACAGGTACCAAAGACAATTCTTCATCCAAAAATATGGGATGTCTCTAGCACTATGTATTTTTTTTCTAATTATTTACATGTTTGCAGATATTAATCAGTGGAAGACTCAATATTCTTAAGTTTTGGATGTATGGAAATTTAAAAATGCTTTTAAAAACCCTCCAAGGAACTATTGGTGTAAAATCAGTCAGTAAACCTAAAAATAAACAGAACAAAATGTGATTATATAGAATAATAGATTAGAAATAAATTCCTGAGATGGATTAAAGATATTTTGGATCTTTCTCAAATTGCTTAATTCCATTCCTTCCTGCCTTACTCTTTGGAAAGAAAGCTAATAATTTCAATCTCATAGAACTATTATGAGGAGTGGCATAAAACAAGTTATCTAAAATACAGTTTTACTAACATATAAAGAGAGCTCAAAAATATTTGCTGAATGGTTGCATGGATAAATCTTCCTGCGAGGCTTCACAATGAAATCACTTTATCACGAGGATTAGTGACGTTTTCCCTCTGTCAGCTACCTTTATCACTCTCTGTACTTCCTTACTGAATGAAATGATTTATAGTTAATCATCAACTTCATTTAATGTACATAGCATTCTAAATTATAGCTTTTACCTACAAATTCCAAACTGTAAACTCAAACATAAAACGTAAGAGATAGGAATGTATACATATCGGCATATTTCTATATTTGAATGCTAATTGGGTCCCCAAACTGTTTTCAGAAGTTCTGCATGCAGCCTCTGGTAACTTGCCTCTAGTTAATTCTAATTGGTAAATAAAGTTGTCAGCAACCAATAGCTGGGGAGGAGAGGAGAGACAGAAGCGGAATTTAGGGTTTCTGGACTTGGGACTGCTGAAGAGGAAGAGATGATGCCTGAGGAGTGTGCCAGAGAGAAGGAGGAGGAGACACACATATGCATATATAAAATTCTTGTTCCTCACCATGAAATAACCTCTGCTATTTCAGACATTCACATCAAGAAAGTTGCCATTAAGTAAATGGATGGAACTAGAAAAATTATTTTCAGTGTAGTAGCACAGACACAGAAAGATAAATATGATGTGTATTAACTCATATATTGATATTAGCTGTTATATAAACAATATCCAAGCTACAATCTACTGACCCAGAGAGGATAGTAAGGGATTAAGTAGAGCGGATCACTCCAGGAAATGGTAAAGAATAGATTTTATGAGTGGACTGGAGGTGAAGGGACCAGAACTGGAGTAATAGGTAGGGAAGGGAAATGGTTGGGCTTGAAGGAGATAATGTGAAGAGAAATAGCTAGAATTGAGGTTATTTGAGGGATAGTATCAAAACCTAGTACAGTAGAAACTTCTCAAAATATGGGAAGGTATTTTAATGAAGTCTTTGAGTAACGAGGGAGATAGAGTCCCAGTTAGATAATCTTTCACCCAATAAAGCTTCCAGCACTGGGACTAGGTTAGATCTAATTGAGTTGGTGGCCAATGGGGTACCATAGAGATCTCCAAAAAGCCCAGGTTGGTGCTTAGAGAATCCATTGCTCTCCACTAACTGATTTCAGCAAGGCCCCGATGTTGAAGACACTATCCACACAATCTATTGAATACAGAGTGGTTGAGCTAGTATCCTTAATATGAGAAGGTACTTGACAGGCTACTAAAAGAGAACTGCAAACAACAAAAATAGTCACAAAAATTTTGATCTGCAATTTGTCCTACCTGCAAAATACATTCAGGCAATGGTGGCACAAAACTTATAGGAGTATCCAACCAATGTCCAATTTGACTTAAGGTACATTCCACAAGATGGAAGCCATACCCAAAACTGCTTTGGCGACCTGGAACCAGAGATTAGAGAACCTATATAGCCCAGAAACCTAGAGTAAAACCAACTCTACTGGTATAAAAATTAACAATAAAATGACTCCAAATGAAATTCCTCTATATTCATAGATCAGGTTTTTTTTTTAGCTATTAACATAGAACCTTCCTCCTGCAACAGATAAGAATAAATACAGATATCCACAGGTAGACTTTACAGAGAGAGAGAAAAAGGTAGAGACAGAGAGAGAGAGACAGAGACCTTGAAACATATAGCAATAAATGGGGTGCTTCATCAAATTCCATTCATCTGAGTTCAGTGAATCTTGCAGAAGAGCAAGTGGAAATAGTGCAAGTTCCTGTAAGCACGTAAGTAGGTAGAGAACTCCAAGAGAACAAGACCCCATAAATCAACTGAGAAAAACTCTTATGAACTCAGAGACCAAAGCACCAAGCACAGGGTGCACACAGGGCTGCACCAGGTCCTTTGCACATATATCCTACCTTCCAGTTTAGTGTGTTTCTGGAACATCTGAGCCTGTGAGCGGCAGGTTTCTGATTCCAGTGGCTTTCCTTGGGGCTCTTTTCTTTTGTTGATGTGTCTTGCCTAACTTTGATATAATTTTTAAATTTGTATTATATTTTATTTTGTTATGTTTTGCTGTTACTTCTTAGAAGCCTGTTCATTTCTAATGAGAGAAAAAATGGGTGTGGATCTGGATGGGAGAAGATGTAGAGAGAAACTGGAAGGTGGTCAGAAAAACTACAATCAGGACATATTTTTAAGGAAAATAATTTGTTTTTAATAAAGGGAAAATTTCAAAATCAAAAGAAAGTTATCATTAAATATATAACCTTGCAATTTAAGTTAAGTATATCTTTTTCCTTGTAAAGTTTCCCTAGGCTCAGATATTTTGCTGTGCTAAGTACAAAAGCAGTGCTATGTAGATGATTTCAAAGATCCCACATATTTTGAGACCCCTTTCCCTTGTTAACAGAAAATATGGAAGATGAATAAAAATGGGGATTAGATGTGTTTGCAGAATGACAAAACAGCCTCATTCATTGTCATAGGATGGAACCATCATCTTCCATGGCTATGGAGGTATATCTCATGGCTATAGAGCCATCATCTCCCATGGCTATGGAGGTATATCGCACAACT